>JANHFX010012716.1:0-37258 GCA_027560015.1 Chloroceryle amazona | reverse complement strand
GTGCCGTTCCGTGCCGCGCCGGGCAGCACCGGGCCCTCCTCCGCCAGCTCCTGATCGGTGCGAGCGACGGCGCTGGCCGCCCACACGCAAGGATAGAGGTGATCCCGGGAAGAGAATCGTGACAACAAAGCGCTGTGGACAGATGTTCTGCTTTACTGGCCCTATGACACACGGCATAGACTTGGCAGGCTGGATTTCAAAGAAAAGGGAGTTCTTGTTTATTTATTTTATTTTTTTTTAAAGCAGAAAGCGCTAGATTAAAATGCATACGGCGAGATTTCCCTGGTCCCTGTCAGGCAGCTGGGCAGGCAGCTGAATCCGCTGGAAACCCATTCTGCAAACTCTCTGCTGGTCGAGCCTTTTGTCAAAAACAACAAATTGCAAAAAAAAGAAAAGCAAGTAGGTGATGCTACACAAAGCAAAGGTCCTCAGACCCTCATTTCCCCCCCCTTCCATTTACAAAAGTTATATATATTAGCAAATCTACACATACCGAGCCTCTCCACCCCTCCTCTCCCTTACTCCTCCCTCCGCCCCCAGAGCACTCTCCCCAAACACTCCTCTTTTTGCGTCCCACACCTACACGGTCCTGGCTGCTGTGTGAAAATCAAAGGCAGGAGCCACTGTCCTGAGTCCCGAAAAGGGAGGCGCCCGGGGCCACCTACTCCGTGCCGTGGGTGGTGCCTGGCCCACAGCCCCGTCCCGCCGGGCCTCGGCGCTCCCTAGCTCGTCTCCTGCCTGCTGCATCCGTCCAGGAGCTCAGTCATGAAGGAGATATACACTATGGCCAGGCGCAATGTCTCTATCCGGGAGAGCCTCTTCTCGTAAGCGAAGGTGGGCACCTTCTTCCTCAGCTGATCAAAAGCCTCGTTGAGGTTGAACATCCTCTTCCTCTCCCGTATGTTGGCAGCCTGGCGCTGGGCGTAGGTGATAACCCTCTTTCTCCTGGGTCTGTCTAGGAGGGAAGTGCTGCGCATCCTCTCCTCTTCTTCCTCTTCCTCGTCTTCGAGATCTCCATCTCCGAAGTCAGTCAGGGGCAGCCCCCGAGACATCCCCTCCTGGAGCAAGAGGGTTCTGTCCCTGAAGGGAGGCCCCGAGGTGACTTCGCAGAGCCTCAGGCCCGGTCCGGCTCGGGGCAGACCCTGGGGGGCGCCCAGGGAGAGGTCGGCCACGAAATCAAGCACCGAGGTGCCCAGTAGCCCCTCTGGGCAGGGCACTTGCCCTTGCACATCCAGCAGCCCCGGACGGTGGTGGGTTGGGAAGAGGCTGGCTGACATCTTACTTCAGAGAGGGATTAATCTGGTTGCCCATCCCCAGCCCCAGCGGCGTTAATATTTATAACCCCCCGGATAACAGGATTAGCAGGACTAGAAAGAGCGGCTGTAAAATTTCTCGCCGTGATGCTGATGAGACGAGACAGGCAGCCCCCTCGGGGACGCGTGGATGCTCCAGAGACAGGAGTCCCTAGCGAGTCAATCCTGTCACAGGGATCAAGGACAGTTCCTTCTTGGCAAAACCCTCCGCTCTTACCTGCTGAGCACTTTTGTCTCTTCTTACAAACCCGCAACCAAACGATTTTCAGCCTCTTTAAAGCCCACAGCCGCAGAGCCGGGTCTCCACTGGGCTTGTTTTCCTGCTTTCTGTCGGGATCTCTGAACCCTGAGATCCAGCCTGACAATTGATGTTAGGCAAGTGCATGTATGCTTTTAATGATGTCCTGAAGAGGGGACCTGCACGCAGAGGGTCACGGGGGAATGTTTACCCTGTTTCCCAGCGCAATGGGAGCTGAATGACAGGACCTCCATTAGCCTAAGTAAGCATTGTAGGGGACCTGGTATTGCATTCCCGGTAGTAACTGTTGGTATCACTCTCCTTTCCCCTTAAATCCCCTTCAACTAGAGTTCAAACATCTTACCAGTAAAAGGCCCCTTCGTGAAGCTCTTCTTGGTACAGGCAATCTCAGAGCACTTGCTTTGAAACTCCTTCCTCCTGCCCATGAGACGAGGATAAGATGTTTCTTGTCCAGGCAGTGATTGTCTTTACACCCCTTGATAGAGGCGTCCTAGTCGCTGGAGGTGCATAGAGAGGAATCAACCTGACTGCGCACACTGATAACGCTGGATACATAACGCAAAATACCGTGAAATGCGTATAAACACAACCGTATTCCCGGCGCCGGTGCATACCTTTCTTTGATCAAGGTTTCCTTGGGGACCGACGTTGGGGATTGTTTTGCTTTTGTCTTGGGAGGCTGTAAGAGGTTAGGGGCTGTGTCTTCACCCTCCCACACCAAAGACTGTCTCTAAATAAACAGCCCGGCCCTGGCAATTCCTTGTCGGTGTTAAATACACCCAGGTTAAATCGGATCGATTTTCTTTGGCGCACTATTTGTGCACACAGCTCGTTTAGGAGTGGCGGGCCATTACCTTAGCAATTCTTTCTTAAACCCTAATCTTCCCCTTTGTCATGCATTGTTGCCACTCTCGCTTTGGGGATAATTAGTGTCTAGTTTCTAAGGGGATTTCAAAGCCCATCAGATCAAAGGAGGGGGGTGGGGGCAGCCGAATGATCCTGCTCCGAGAAAATCCTTCCTGTTTACCTACAGGACCTCAAACATTTCCCACCGCGGATCGGGATCTCCCGTCATTTACAACGCAGTGAGCGAACCACTCATCCCCTTTGCCTGGGAAAGATGATGAGAGAATGACACCTCTTATCTCAGCTCCCCACCTTCGGGTCCGCGGCTATCGGAGGCGGGGAGCGGGCAACGCGCTGACTGCGCAGTGGGAAGCGGCGCCGGGGGCTGCGGAAGATGCGCGGGAGCGGAGCTACGCTGGACAGCTCCGGAACGGCTGTAGCCGGTCCCGGCTGCTGCGGCACTGCAGGTACCCGGCGGTCCTGCACAAGGAGGGGACCTTCCCTCCTCAAGGGAGGACCTTCCCTCCCCACATTTCCTCCAGGCCAAACCCAAACCTCTGCCTATCCTGTCGCACCATCACCACCGCCACTGCGGCAAGTGACGGGGAGGTGTTGTGTCTGATTTAATGGTTTAATGGCGCGCCTACACTAAAAAGAGCAATTAGCACGGAGACTGCCTTTATTCTTACTAGCGCTAAGAAGTTTCTTGTCCAACAGGCTCACAGACGTGCTTATTTATCAAATATCGTTCATCAGAACACCTGGTGAGTGAACTAATAAGGCAAAAAGGAGCTGTAAAATAACTGTTAAAGAAGTGCTGACTAGAGAGCATCCGAAAGTAACAGTAAGTTGAAGAGCTCTGAACAATAATTGTTGTATAAAACCGTGGACGAAAGATCAGATAAATATTTATGATCGATCCGCAAAGGAATGTAACTTATTTGAGCTTCTATTAGATAAGATGTGAAGTATTTCGTTTAAAAACATGGAGATATAAATTAAGGTCAAATGTCAGCAAAGATGTGTCACCACAGGGTGCAAAATTATTACGAAAATACACGTATTTCAGAAAATGAAAGAAATTAATACAGACATGTGAAATCGTCATCTCTGTGGAAATCTGCACATGAATTTGCAGTCGTGTGGGTAAGCGGTGTTTAGAAGAGGATAGAGAAGTCCTTCGCCACAGTCTCTTCAGAAAGAAACTTGCTCATATTTCTGGTTTCGGATTTTTTGCAGGACACAAAGACAATCGCAACTAGAAGAAGTTTATATTGCAGGAACGAAAAGAGAGAAGGTTTTTGAGTCAGTATTACAACATAAAGTGAGATAATGTAAACTGTGAAAGATTAATGCAGGGGGTGCCTGTCACTGTATCCTTAAAGCGAGCACTAAGCCAGGACTGGATGTTCTAGCAGAAAATGAAGGCTTATAGCTAAGGTGACTCCTCCTGTTGAACTGATTTATTTTATTGTATTTTGTTCCCGTGCTTTTTGTTTGTTTGTTTGTGGGGGCTTTATTTTTTTTTAAATGTTTGTTGTTTTCTGTTGTTTGTTTTGTGTTTTTTTCTCTCATTATTTTAAATTATGTTTAATAAGCTTGGTGAACTGTGATTTGAGTCATGCTTTTGAACATTTAAAAATATTTCGTGATTTTTATCACATTGAGGAAAATATGTAGCTGAGGAAATGGATAATGAGTATCCTTCTGCAGGGAACACATTTTGAGTGCATAGACAATACAACAGTGTAGGGAAAACAGAATGAACTCTCACGAGAGTCTGCTTTCTACTCTGAAATCTTCTCAGGTCAGATTAGGTGTTCAAATGTCTGTTCCAGACTTGTTTTAACTAAAAATACAGCTTTCTCTATGGCTGTTTATGTTTCTTCAACCACTTATCCTACCTTTGTATTTCACTTGTTCATCTCAAAAAATATTTACTCATGAGGTGCTTACAGCTGCTAAGCACTAATGGCTACAAGACACTCTGCAATATTTGCCTAATTATTTTTCTTCAGAAAAATCTATGATATGAATCTTCATAATTTTGAAAATCAATATATCTTAACAAATCCAATGTCCTTTGTATTAGCAGGTACGAGGAGAATGTGCATTTTAATTCACTGTACTTCTATGGAAATAATTTTACTCCTTTTATAATCCTACATGTTGAGTCTTTGTGCTGATAATTTTCCATATTATCACACAGGAAAATGCAGCTTCTCTAATGACTTAGTGTTACTGATTGAGATGTTATAGATTTTAACAGAGACCTGTACCTTACTGGAAAATTTAAGTCAGTGGTATGGTGAAGGAAGGGGGTAATGTCCATCAGATATGACTCAGTAAGTAAGGAGCTGAAAGTTACTGTCTACTGTAGAACCACAAAATCTAGCTATGTAACAATAACAGTAACAAAAATGATCTACACTTTTTTTTTTTTTTTTCCTGGTAAAATGGGAATAATCTTCTCCTCTTTAACGGATCCATTAACAGCCAGAGAGTTACTATCATTCTCAAACACTGGCCTGAAAAACAGAAACAGATGTAGCCTATAGCAGACTAATGTTGTCTCTCTCAACTTACTGACATGGCAGCTGTCTGGTCTTCTTGTTAAACCTTAAAATTACAGTAATGTCCATGGATCAGGACCTCATTACCTCAAAACACAGGGCAATTCCTGTTCCGCTGAGCTCACAGTTTGCATTCCTGACAGACCAGACCAGACCAGTGCAGTATATGTTTGTGGAGATGGGGCCAGGGGAATGGATCGAGTTTGGACAATATTGTGTCTTTACAACTTGCTCAATCAGCTGTGGAGAGGAAAGCACTATGAGCACCATTGATGAATTAAAAAATATAAAACCCAGGAAGTATTTAAGCAAAACTATCTGAAGGCTGGTTATTTTGATACTAGAAGAATGTAGTAATATTCAGATGAAAGCAGAGCAAAATGTGAAAGAACGTGGTATCACTGGAAGGGTAAAGAAGACCTCTGATATCTCAATGCATTATAAGATTATGTTGACAGGGAACATTGCACTTTGACACAGTTTATGTTCAAAGAGTTAATGTCTTATTTGTGAAGCTGAAGCAGGACAAACAAAAAGTATCAGAAAGGAGGAAAATGATAAAGTCAAAGTCAAAACTAATGTAGATTAGAGGAGGCAGTGTCTTGATGGCTGAAATATCTGGGAAAGTTTTTATGTTGGAGATAGGTGAAGTGTACAGAGATGAAGACAAGGTTACCTCACTTTGACTTCTGTGGGTCTTATGTGTAGAAATAATTTATTGATTCCATCCATTAAGAAAAACAGTTGTGTTGATGGTACATGTAAGTATCTTCGGCTCACAAAGCAAGTGAGGTCCAGCATACCAGTCCAACTTAGGGGTCAATTCTGTTCTTAAAACCTGAATATATCCAGTGAAGTTATCATAGTCTGGTCCCAGAAGCAATTTCATCCACTGATCCTATGTGTATCTGACTCTATGAATGTATTCCTGTGTCACAGACTGTCTTTAACAGGACTCCAACTTGTATACAAGCAGCTACTCACAAAGATTGATTTCACAACTTGTCTCTTCGTGACAAAAATGTGACACTCGGTAACTTCATTGTTCCCTGACACAGGAAATCATTAGCAAAAGTTCATAATTTGGAAAAAAATTAGAAAACCTCAGTACATTCTGCCAGTAAAGTGCAATTCATTTATATTTACATCTGTATTACGCACCATTTGAAGAGTTGAAAGAAGTAACATATTTCCCCACATGGGACCAAATGACAAGAAAAAGTTTGAAAGTCCAATTTTGGGTAAATTGCAGACAAATGAAATGAATAACTGTGATTAGAATGTGATGTGATTCATCACGCTTGCAACATCTTAAGAATGATACTTTTTTCCATAATCATAATGTTAGGAGTGGGAGGGTTGGAGAAAAATGGAGAAATGGACTTGTATTAAGGTTGGAATGTCAAACTTAACTTTGAATTTCCTGTCTTTTTATCAGCGTGCATGAAAAAGATGCAATGTTATTTAAACATAGCTTCTTTCATCTTGATTTTGTTTTATAAATATTGGTTGTGGAAAATAGAATACAGTAGAAACGTATAGTTTACCTAGGACTCTAGATTAAAAAAAAAATCTTTATTGCAAATATTTAATCTTATTATCATGTAATTATGTACTAAAGCCATTAAGTAAAGGTTTTTTCTCTTCCACTTCTCACAATTTGTAAAACACATGGAAATGTCAGGTTGTTAGCTATAGTTACTTAAAGATTTTGCTTATATATCAACAGAATAAATATATGCATAATGGCAGACCAAGTTTAATTACTAGAATCCTCTATGAAGCCTCCATTTTTTTAGTCAATGGAATTGCTTTGAATCAAATGAGTCATTTTGTCTTATGACTGACTCAGCTTTGATCTGATATTGACAATGCACATGCCAGGGAGGACCTTTTACATTTTATTTTGTTTTAGTTTTCTAGAATCTGTACATTACCTGCTTAATTTTATAGAATCTGGAAATACCAGATGATTATTCATAGCTCACAGGTGCATCTCCTGCAGCTAGCAAGGACCCCTACACTGAAACTCATCTCTAAAGAATGTGTCTCTGGCCAAGCTTCTCAATCAACCACTGCTTTGCTAGGTTTGCTATTCTCCAAAGGATATGGAATTTCTGTTGTCCTAATCCTGATTAACCTTTTAAGAGCTTGTGGGTGTATATATATTTATGGTACTAGTTGCCAATTACAGTATCACATAGGATCTTTCCCACTGAATTTCAATTCATTCTGATTCAACACATTAGAAGCTGCTAATACAATGAATACTGTTTTCTTTCCTTCTCGTTGCTCAGTGTTTCACCTTCATTTTTCCCTCTATGCTATGTAAACCATGATTTAAAGATCAGATGAATAATTTCATATGAACTTTTCAAAATATTTCTCATGCTGTATCAGCTGCCATATCAATGTACTTGATAGATGTGGATTGAATATGTGTTGTTTCTATTTCCAGATGGGAAGCAGAAATAGAACAATATGGCAAACAGAAATAGAACAATTAAGGCAAATAGAACAAAATGGCAAACTGGAACAGGAGGTTGCAATTTGAGTTATCTAGAATTTAATTTTAGGGACCATTTGTGTTATACATCATTTTAACATTAAAAAGATCTCATTAAGCTACTAGGTTTTCCACAGGTGATACACATTTTTTATATGAAATAGAAGTAAAAAAATCTTAGTCAAGTCATTTATGAACACATATCTGGAACATGTTTTTATTAACAACGTGGGGACAAGTTTGGTTGCTTACTAACTTAAAGGGTTTAATTCTGCAAAGCTAGCTTAAAATACATACATTTTTCTTGTTAATTGTTAGATTTTTTTCTGAAATAAACTGGAAAATGAAAGCTTCAATCCTATGTTCCATCACATTATCCTCACATGTATTTGTGGCAGGGCTAAAATCTTTAGATTCCTCATGTTACTTGATGTCTTTTAACCTATAAAGACAAATGTTATCCCCCCTCTCTGCCATTAGGACCTCTGGGAAGATGTCATATTTTGCCAGAATGTTTCACAGGCATTTGATGGTAGCAAAAGCATACTGAGATGAAGATGGTTTATTTATGTTTACAAAGGGAATATGTTGTATTGGTGCTTCTCATTTCTGATAAACTGTATCTGACCTGATTTATCCCCTCTGGTCTTCTCCCTATTTCTTTTTGTGTTACAATTCATTGTTTTGTTCCAACTCTTCTCACCAAAACTGTCCTTGTTCCAGTCACCACTTTTTTGGCTTATGACTTCAGTTTCTGTTTGGCACATGATTTATTCTTATCTCCCTGGGATTCAGTCTTCTATTTACCTCCTTAAGTTCATCTGTCTCTACCCTAAAATTCCACTTACAGTTTGTTTATTTTCTCCCTTTTTAACTGTACTGGGCATTTTTGTTTGCAGTTAGTGCTATGTGTCCCCAGGCCTTGCTTTAGCACAACAGCTCAGAGCTGCACTAACTTGGCCTGGACGGGAGCACAAGCATGGGTAGAATCTTTCATGACTTTGGCTACTTAACAGGGCAGGTCTCCAATGAGGTATCTAAAAGTATACTCCTCTTAAAAATGTTTAATTTTCAGAATTTTGAAGGATGAGAAAAAGCATTCCCAGTATCATTGCCCTCTGTGATCATTTTGAGTGGATTACAGAATAAAAAGATATCCTTAATATCAGTGTATCTGACTTTAACAATTCATTATGCTATTAGTAATAATACTAGTTATTAGTAATAATACATCAACATTAAAGTTACTTAAAATGGTACAGATTCTTTATATAGACTCAACGGCTAGAAGGTAAAGAAGTCCAAATATATATATAGATTTTTAATTATATAGTTTAAAGAACATTTATTTGATTGGTATCTGTATGTATGCAGGGAATGAGACTAATATGAGAATTTTTATAATACCTTTCATGCTAAATTCCCAGTACAAACATTGACAGTCTAATGTATATCTAATAATCTCTGCCATACAAAATAGTAATCTGTTGATTTTCCTTTTCATATTTGGTAAGTATGATATTAAATGCCTTGAATGCTCCTGAATTTGCATTTTCTTTAGAAAATATTTTGAATATGATGGATGGTGTTGTTCTCTGTCCATTTAGATGACATATTCTATCTTTCTAATAGAAAAAAACTTGGGAAAGACAAGCATTCATCTATTTCAAAATCTTGTGTAAGGTGGTCTTTTCCAGTTACAGGATTCACTACATACTGGAGAATTTACATATAGGTGTTTAAATATTATTTGAGGTCCCTTTGTTCATTCCTCTTGGAATTCAAGAAAATTCCCGTTCATTCATTCAATAAAGAAACACACATGCAGTTATGTCACAGATGTTAACTTTTACAACATAGTTAATAAGTCACTGTAATTTTGTCTCGGGTAAAAATAAAATAACATATAACTTTTGGGGGGGGTTATTATAAGCAAAGACCAAGTCAGGATGCTTGATTATTTTTTGGAACAGCCACACTAAAGCAGTCTCTCCTCCTCACTCTAGGCAAGTCATTGCATCTCTCGTTATCCTTTGTTCTATTTTCTATGTATTTTAGGTTGTGACAAAACTGAAATCTTGGCATACTGCAGAGTTTGGTGTATATCGGTAGCTATAAAGTAGGAATTACCATGAATGAGTAGAATGTTTTTAAAACTAAATAAGTTGAATTTGAGTATGTTAATACCTGGGAAAGTGCTGGCCTGATCTTATTATAAATGAAGGTCAGAAGCTACTTTTGTGGAAGTGAATTGTTTCTCCCATTCCATCCCCAGCATGAAGAAGAAGAGGAGAGTTTCTTCTGTTATGCCTTCTGATTTATCACAAGCATGTTGCTTCCCATCACATATTAGATTAGAAAATCTTCCAGGCAGAGACTGAATCTTACTTTATATTCTGTTGTAACTAGTGAGGAGGAAAGGTCAGACATTACTGGTCTCTTTAAGCACTACCAGAAGATGAGGTCAAGGTTATCTTTCATGCAGTTTGTGGCAAAATAAGTATATTTTAAAGGGAGGAAGAGTTAAACAGAGTCATGTCCTATCTGGAGAAGGGGAAGCAGGAGTTGTGAGCATATACTGCCTTGATAGTGGTGGCATGAAGGAATGGTGAAACCTTTCTTACTGCACCAATAGGGCTAAAGATTTGGAAGGGAGCTAGAGCTAATTCTGGGAATGTTATCACACACAGATGAAGCCCAGAGCTCTTGGGATTGAAGACAGTTTTAGTTTTTCAAATTCTGCCCAGTGAAGGGAAAATACAAAATAGGCTGAACTTAAGAGTTGTAGTCACTATTGTGGTATACTTACTATTGTGGTGCTACTCATGGACAAAGTGGTTTGAGGGAACAATAGTAAATAAAACCATACATAAGTAGCAAATTTTAAAAGTAAATAGTAAATAAAAAATACACCCAAGTGAATGTTCAAGGGTAGAGAGTGCAGACTGAAGGCTCAAACTCCACCTATTCTGTAAACTGCCTGATCCCAACAGTTTCTTCACGTCCTCTTGTCCTCTTTCCCAGGTCATCTTTGCTCCAGATTTGTTCAACTTCAGAGAATTCCGGAATGCATCCTTACCCCCCTTTAGGGATTTTACCCAGGTTGGCAATAAGGAACAAAAGTCTCAATTCATTTGCGTAAAGGACATGGTGAATCACAGACAACTTCATCCTTGCATTCAAAATAGCCCCAGACCACAAGTGCCATTATGCAAGTACTTAAGTAGTAAGGACCTGCAATTGTTTACTGCTACTCATGTAGATACAGGGTCCTGGCTATGGCATATTTTGCTAACACCAGAGTGAGTTGCAGAGATTAATATTATGTCTTTCTCTTTTCTTACTGACCTCCATTCAAACATCATGTAGAACGGTCTAAATGGCAACAGTCTAAAGAAACAAGTACAAAATACATCTGCAAAATGTGTATGTATGTCACCTTCTGAAGGGGTAAACTGAAGACAAGCGAGTTCAATTATTTGCATCGAATTACCAAAATACATTAGTTGCAAAGCTAAGAACAAACCCACTATCTCTGGTCTATTAGCTAATTCTTTAATTGCTAGGTAATCCTGCCTCACAAACTCAGGGAAAGACAAATCACTCACTTCTGCTTTCAAAGCTAAACCTCTCTGGGATTATCTCATTTGTGAGATCAGATCCAGAGAAAATAAGTTAGGAATGGAACAATCCCTCTTAACTTTAGCTCCAGAAAGATTGAATAATTGGGCAAATCTGTTTTCTTTTTCTACTTTTCAGAAAGAAAAAGGACAAATATTCATCTCATCTTACTTAGCTCAGGTAAAAAGTCAACATTTTGAATTAAAACACTGATGTACAGTAATACACAGTATTCATTCAGAGGGAGTGTCCTAGGATGTTAAAGATTAGCCATGGTGGTTTTGGTTTAGTCTTTATTGCTATGAGAGATTTTTTCCAGGATTTCTTGACTCATTCCTCTAAGCCTGTGTTGAAAGGAAGTTTCTTAATGCATTCTGAAGCAATCACATCATTTGTAATTTTTTTTTTCCACTTACTGTTTAGTTATTTGCTAGAGTTATTTTCTTCAAATATTTTAAAACACATCTGGTTTAATTGCATCACGTATTTTTGAATGTATTAAGCTGTATGTTGTGGTTGACAGGCTGGATGAAAGGGATGCCATCCAGAGGGACCTTGGCAGGCTTGAGAACTGGGCCCCTGCAAACCTCATGAAGTTCAACAAAGCCAAGTTCGAGATCCCACACTTGGGTCAGTGCAACCCCAAGCACAAATATAGGCTGGGTAGAGTATGGATTGAGAGCAGTCTGGAGGAGAAAGATTTGAGGATGCTGGTTGATGAAAAGCTCAACATGAGCCAGCAATGTGCAAGTGCAGCCCAGATGGCCAACCGTATACTGGGCTGCATTAAAAGAAGCATGGCTGGCAGGTCAAGGGAGAGGATTTTGCCACTCTACTCTGCTCTGGTGAGACCCTACTTGGAGTACTGCATCCAGTTTTGGAGCCCCCGACATAAGAAGTACATAGACCTCCTGGAGTAGGTCCAGAGCAGGGCCACAAAGATGATCAGAGTGCTGGAACACCTCTACTGGAAGGACAGAGAGTTGGGCTTGTTGGATGGGGTTTTGATCAACCTGGTCTAGTGGGAGGAGTCCCTGCCTATAGCAGGGGTGTTGGAACTAGATGATCTTTAAGATACTTTGCAAACTAGATGATCTTTAAGGCACTTTGCAACCCAAGCCATTCTATGATTCAATGATTCTACTGTTCTATGATTCTATCATTCTATGTTTTGATTTGCTATTCAGAGACAAACAAGGATGCTTTAAGGAAGTTGAGAGAGCAGAGAATTCTTGTTAATGGCCTTTTAATATTCAAACCCATTATCTTACCAATAATTAACTAAAATTAATCATTGTAAAATCATTTGTAAGAACAGATGTAGCTCTATGTAGTTGCATAAAGTTACTAAGAGACATATTTAACCCAATGACCCAATGCTCTTTCCAGTGACAATGGATTCAGGAAAATTTCTCACTGGTCATGTGTTATGCATATTAGACCTTTTACAAAATTGTTCTGCTCAGAGGGATGGAAACGAAGGAAAACCTTGCAACACCATTCTGCAGCTAAAACCACAGGTGCTATGTTTTCAGTTGATAGAATTTATTGCTAAATGGCCGATCTTAAGCTTGATAGCAGAATCTAGGAGAAATAAAGGAACTTAAGAGTGAAAGAATCAGAAAATTTAAAATAAACATACTTTTTTTTTTTTTTCCAGTAGAGAAAATTTCTTTAACATTGACTCAGAAGACAAGAAGGTCCAGTGGATCTCTTCTAGAAGTGGGACCATTAAGATTTTATCTGCCACTGTTTCCCATGTTACTTTTCATATTTCATAAGCAGACTGCTTACATAAAAGCACCTTGAAGCTTTGGGAGCTTTTTTTTTTTTTTTCATCAACCTGTGGCAATTCTTCTTCCTTTCAGTTTCATAAATCAGAAAGTGATGATTGAACGTTAAGGGCTGGTGTAGCCTAATGCATCCACTTGACCAGTCCAAGACCCCTAGTTATCTCTCCTTTTGGCTAGCCAGGAATCTTTCCGATAAATTAAACCACAAAGGGAACATGCTGGAAATGGAAAGAAAACAGTTGAAAAAACACAGTTATAGTACTTTTCTTTAGTATTTAGGGACATGAATTTGAAGACCAGTATCTAGTCAGAGCTAAAGTAATCAGGCACAGAAAACATAATGAGAGAAGTCTCTGAAGATATCTTAGTTGCAAAATAAACTTCAGGAAAAATGTCAGTTTGATGAGGTAGACAACCTAGTGAGCAGTGAGATAGGAAAGGCTGAAGCAGACTTTATCTTTTTTGTTTCAGTTTTCACAGGCAAAACGCATTCTCACAACTGGACTGAAATAAACCTCATGAGGATCCTGAGCTTGGGGCAGAACAACATCATGTATCCGTATAGGGTGGGAAATTAGTAAAGTCCTCAAAAAAGGGGTTGGGATGGACTACAGGGAGAATATAAAACAGTAGTGCAAATTGCAAATAAGGTAATTTGTGTATTGGACTGTTTTACGGTGAGCATGGGAGCAGATCAAATGAAGTTATTATTATCTTCTGTCTAGCACTGATGAAGCTGTTTAAAGAAAAGAAACCCTAGTTTGGAGCCCCTTGGTACTTAAGGGTTACTGAGAAATGAGAGTTTGCAGTGATACACTTGGAAGATGATCATGAAGAGTGATTGAAGGATCTGTACTTGTACAGTATGACAAAAAGGAGGCTAAGGAATGGTCAATCTATTAGTAACCCAGCAACTTGCAAGTACAGAAGGGGAGATGCAAAGATGACATAAAACATTTTAATTGGGGCAGACAGGTAGTACAGCACTGGAACAGGATCCCAAGAGAGCATGGGTAATCTTGATTCTTGAGTTTTCTAGACAGGACAGCATTGAGATACATCTGACCTGATCTAGTGCTAGTGAAAGTAAACTTTGTGTGGGAGAAACCTCCAAATGTTCCCTACAAACAGCATTTCTATAATCCCCCAGTTCTTAGAAACAAGAGTTCTGAAACCTGATGTCTTTTTCCTTTGAAAGAGCACACTTCCACCCAACAGGAGGGGATGGCATGTCTCCTTGTCCTCAGGTTCTGTAAGTGTTGCCACAGAAGGTTTATTTAGGATAGATGACCAATAAAAGCTCATGATTGTATTTACATTCATGGCATCTGAGAAAATATACATGAAATACAGCAGAACATTTTGATACAACAGGTTTGAGCTTTTTAGTCAATGATGAGGTCCCAGAAAGGCAAGACACTTACTTGTGTTTACAGATATCCATACAGAAGTAGTGCCACTCACTTCAAGTGTGATGAGAACATGAAGTTATCAAGTGCTTAAGTGATTTGCTGGCTTGTGGCTTTAGTTCTTTAAAATGAAGTAATGAATGCAAAAGGCAGGAAGCTGTGTAGAATGCTCCCTACTCACAAGTGAGTGCCCCCCCTGCCTGCCAAAAAAAAAAAAGAAAAAAAGTAATCTAGCAGTCAAACTGTCAAGCTATTAACTATCTAAAAACCTAACCTGGAATATAGTGCCTCTTTTAATGGCTTATTTACAAAAATATTCAGTGAACCAAAACATAATTTCAGTGTTACAATTCTCACCTCGGAATTTGTTCTTGTTCAGTTAGTTGTAGAGAACACAGAAGAAAAAATATGGGATGCTAAATGTAGTACTTTCTTTTAATGAAAAGAAAATATCATCAGAGAATAGTCTTAATGATTAGATGATATATTACATAAACAAGGAGTGGAAGCTCACAAATTTGTACTGTACAGGCAATGATATCGTGTGCCATAGATTTTCGTCTCTGCTACTATTATACAGAATTCCAGACCAAACTGTAGTTTTAACATACAGTGTACTGCACAAGCATGCAGTTTGGATTTCATAGGACTGTAAATAATTTTAAATGTTTGCATTGGTTGTTGGCTTTAATCTTTAGATGCACGAACTATTGAATTTTTATCAGATTTTCACAAAACTTTGATATAGGATTATGCATCTTAAAAAATGAATGCCTTTACTGTAAGTCTGAGAAGAATTTATATCCCTAAGGCTTTCCTCTAGGATGTCTTTTGAGAACAAAAAAGTGAAATTATAAATAGATTCTATTTCTTTCACATGTCTATTTAATTTTTTTCTTCTTCCAAATACTATAATTTAATTTTAAAGTTGACTTTGAAAATAAACAATAAGTGAATGTGTTTTCAGAGATAATGCTTTATCTTTGCTTAAAATAAAACCAGACATCTGTTTTTTAAATAATTACCTTTTAATTGTCTATGTAATCACTAGTTTTGTGTAATTCCAAAATGGCATTTATTTACCAATCAGAAAAATATGTTGCCGACAGAAACCTCTCCTTTTTGCACATATATATGCATACAATTTATGCTCTTTTATGTTTCATGTGTATTATTTGCATCCATTTGCAAACAACACTATATGTTCAAAGTGTTGTAAATAGAACAGACTTTCTTATTGTATAGTGCTTGCTATTTTATTTACTAGCAAACCCAGTTTATTCCATCAATGGGCCTGTGTTCAAGTGCGTATTACTAGTATCAGGTTCATAGACATGAATTTATATATAAAATTCATTTGAACTCTACTGTTTCTGCTCCTTGCTATCATTCACAGTCTATTGATAGAAAAAAAATAATTCTATCTATCCTTCTACCCAGATGGTTGACGTTACATGTGATTGCATGAAAGCTCTGATATGAAATGCCTATGGCTTACTGGATTACTCTCTCCCCACATGTTTCAAATTAATAATAAAAAAGAAAGAAAAAAAGAGTCAGTGCAATCTTGCTACAAAAGAACAAGAGTTTATTGTATAACAGGATTGCAGATGTGGAAAGGTGCTCATAATAAGGCTACAATATTTTTGTTTCTTTGTGCATCTGGAATGCCAAAGGATCTTTAAGGCACTAGGAGCTTATACTAGACAGTCTTGGCTTTTTGATTAACTTAATATTCAGAGAAACAATTAATTTCTATAAACCCTGTGTTGTTCATCATCATATTGTCATTTACGTAATCAGAAATTATTTACAAAGTCTTTTTTTTTTTTTTTCAAATTTCTGAAACAATTTTAAGACATCAAAGGCTTTCAGATATAAACATCAAAGGGCAGTCCAAATCAGAGATTTCTGGCTAAGACAGTTTTGTTCATTTAATATCCTCTGGTTTTCTAAGGATTAAATTACAGCATATAAAATTCTTGGAATCTAAGGAAGCTGTACTGTATATTTATTATTTATTACAGTATGGCTTTTTTTGTGGGGCAAAAAACTTTGTGGTAGAGAAGATGCCATCTTTTCAATTTATCAAACCAGCAGCAAATTCTTGGGAAATATTAGAGGTACAATGATCTAATCCTACTGGGAATGGAGAGATGTGTTAACTGAGTAAATATTTGCACATGAGCTCAGGATAAAATACAGTTCTTCACTTGTAATCAGCCTGTTACAGGGGGATGCTTGTGGCACTTTAATAAGAGTATTCTGTGGAAAAGTAAGACAAATCAAGAGTAAAATGACTTCTTCACTGGAGAAAAAATTTCAGTTGCTATAGTTTATGGAAAATGGTAGGTGAGGATCCTAGTATTGGCTAAAGATGTAATTCAGAAATGCTTTCCATTATTTCCAGGATTTACATCAGGGTGACACCACATAAACTGGTCATATGAATGCCAGGCATTGCATGCTACTGGCACACATGCCGAGTCCCAGCCAGAGAATTTAGGAAGCACAAACTATGTAAACTGATCTAGTCAGAAAATGAATCAGTAGAGGTTTTTCTGTGCACAAGCAAAACTATAAGCAAATATAGTTTCATCTACTATCCACCTAAGAAAGGCAGGATATTAGGGACTGCCTTCAAGTTAGCAAGGTAGGTAGAATTTTGTGTCTGGTTTACCAAATATTGAGGAGGATCCTGCCAGGGTGGACAGCTATGTAAAGTACAAACTCTCTACAGAACCTGTTCCCATAGACTAAATAATTAAACTCCTAAATGTCTATCCTTGAAAGACATGCTAGCACCCTTTCCAAAGCAGCCTACTGACTAGAGGAATTGAGTTTATGGGAATTGGATCTCATACTACTGTGTAACAGGGCTGCCCAGATGGATTTCTGTTCTCATGTTCACAGCAGGCTGTGTTAGCTCCAAGACAGTTCACAAATAAAAGCAAGAAAATGCATGGTTTCTAAGTTAAAAACCATAGTTCTTTTATATTTACATTCCTACTCTCTCTGTTAGGAAAATAATGAGATTACATGTAGAACATCCACAACAGACCTTGAATGAAGAATTATTGTTCAAGATAAAACTGCATGCAAAAAAAATATATTCTATAAACAAGAAGAAACACTTCACTTTTTACCAAGATTTTTATCTTTCAGATATTTCAGTGTAAAATTCTACATTACGTGGCTATGTATAAGCACTGGAGCTCAATTATACAGTTTTCTCTTCCAATATCCATGGAATTTTATTTTATATAAATACTTCATAAAAAAAATGTTATACTCTTTTGTGAGGATGTGAGAAAACAACATGTACCATGCTGATATAGCCCTGCTACCAGCATGAAGGACATCCTGCACATCAGTTCTTATTTGCATCCAACATTTTATGGTCACATACACCATTGGTGGAGCTTTATGCCTATTCACTAGGAGAAAAGAGAAAACAAACTGATGTGCCAGAGTGAGACAACTACATCCTCTGTACAGTTAATCCATCCAGCTGAGACAAATGTAGTTAACATTTTCAGACTGGGAATTACTCTGGCAATACGTCCCTTAACATTATTTGCAAGGTGCCCATCATGATGCACTATGCAGAGTTGGTAATTTATAGTCACGTATAAAAGCATTTTTGTCAGTGTCTTGCATTTGGTGTAGTTTAGCTTGAGTCTGAGTTAGAAGGGTCCCTTGAGAAAGGAGGGGAGAAAGGGGACAAAGGCTCCTCTCAGCCTCCATCAGGATTGGATTAAACCCAGGAAAGACAACCAGAGCTCTAGAAACTTTCAGGACTGAATACAAAGAGCAGCCAAAGAAGCAGCCTAGGAACAAAAGCTTAATTTTAGTAGGCTTTTGGAGATCAAATTTAAGGTCTTGGATTTTCCTTTCATTGCTACCACATAACTGTTAGAAAGAATCTAGAGACTTTAATATCTAATTTAGTTAAGAAAATTGTAGAGATAGGGTTACAATCTCCTAGCATTTGAATAAATTCTTGTCCCAGTGTTAATACAGGGAGCTTTACTGAGGGATTTATTCTGTTCCAGTATGCATCTCTGTTTGTGTGTGTTTGGATGAGTTGTCTATCTGCTGAAAGGGTTGTGGTTCTGTAAGAATTCTTTGAAAAAGGGGTTATAATTATGGTGGACTGGAGTTTTATAAAAAGTTTGGCTGGATTCAAGAAGGACGTACAGACTTTTAAATAAACAACATTTTGATCACATTGCTATTTGTCATTCCTCAGATTATTGTCTAAGGAGAACAGGAAGCTTTAACAGGCTTTATATTTCCTGAAACAAGGGCCATTATTTTACATGTCTTTTTTTTCACTGCCTCTCTGCAGCCAGGCTCACATTCTACTTTCAGACACTGTTGAAATAAAAATGTTACATTAAAAACCATGTCATATTTACCCCACTCAAGTGAACAAGATAAGTATTATTTTAGGATTAGCAGACAAATGTTGCCACCACGCAGTAGCATCTCCAGAACTGACATAGCACTTAAGTACCTGCAGCACTTCCTCTCTCTCCCTCCTCCTCTTCCCCTCCCCTCTTATCTTGCAGACATCCCTCTGATCTTTAGGTTCCCTACAGTTGACACCTGATCCTGCATATTCCCTATATGCCTTAAGTACCAGCAGCCTACCTCCTTCACGCATACTTGGCATCTCTATCCTTTCCCTTAGCTCTGGTTCTGTTTACCAGTGTATTTGCACCCTAGTCCTTGCCTCAGAGTTGCTTCTCCTTACAATATAAGTGACATCATTCACTCCTCATGGGCATATGGACACTGATTTCTGTATGCTTTTGTCCAACTGACCACGAACAGTTGCCAATGTATTCTGGAAGATTTCTTTTTATTTTAGATTATAATTTATTGTCAAAAAAAACGATGAAATGACATTCCTTATCAGTCTGATCAGCAGGCAGAGGCAAGCAGCTGGCTTTACCTAATGATATTGATGTATAAATGAATAAAATGTTCTACTTGGAGAATGTAGAAATTTAAATCTTCAGTTTGACATTACTTGCCTTAAAAGTTGGTAAAGTATGTTCATATTTATAGTATTTACAATTTTAAATTCTCCGTTCTTTTTCACTAACTCAAAGAACTCAGAAATAGATGTTCTCATCTGTGTTGTATACTTTCTTATTAATCAGATAGGTGATGAATCTTCTAAAAGTGTGGTATTACAGTACTGCTCTTTCACTGAGTAAGGAGAGAAGCAGTGATTTCCTTAGTGCTAAAGATGAATCCAATTATGCATTTTCATGTAAGTAGGTTTGGATTCAATAAGAATTTGGAGCTGAGCAGAACTTGGCCGAGTGATTTAGTTCTGGGTTCTTTTTTATTTATTTTTTTCAAGTCCAAATTAAATATTTTCATTTGTTTAATCTGTTGGAAAATGTTGCAAATTTTAGTTTGAAGTTAACTTAAATTACCCATACCACTATTTTGTGAGTCCCTAGTCAGCAAGCTAAAGAAGAAAACCTGTTCATAAAGGATTACACAAAAATTATTCCCTCTGAAATAGCTCATAATAGTTCACTAATAACAGCAGTATACGTGTCCTAGTTTGGGTGACAACATGGATGGTACTTTCAGGAGATTTATTCCAAAAGACTATGAGAAGAACTTTGATGTGTATTTCTAGTATAGTGTTTTGACTTTTCATGATATTTTTGTGAAGGGGGAGATAGAAAAATCTCTAGAAGTGGCTCTCGTGGCAAGACATGATCTTGTCATGTTCCTACTCAAAGGCTGACCCCAAGAGGAGAGACATAGACTGAGCAGAGATGTGCTACATGACATTCCTCTAATAGAATGACAATGAATGAAACCCTGAGGGCTGAAGGGATAAGACTATTGTCTGCCAAAGTTTCCCCATGCATGTTCCTTTTTCCTATACAGTTATTTAGTCCAGTTTAAAAATGTGGACTTTGGCCACTTACTGAGGAGACCGTGTAGGCAGTTGAACTGTGGGAAATTTGTTTAACTGGGGCTTAACTCCTCTGTAAGATGAACCTTTACAATATAAAGTGATTGCCATCCTATTCATTAACTTATCCTATTGAATAAATTGCTTATGCAGGTATTCAAACAACATTGTTACATATATGAACGTTATCAATGGGCTGGTGAGTTACTGAACAGTAGTGAGGTGCCCCATGGTATGTGTGCTCTCTGTTCCTAGTGATTTCAGTGTACATTAACTGTCACTTGAGAGATGAAGAGGAACTTGTGGACTTAAACCTAAATGTATCAGAAAAACACCACCTGGTAAAAATTTGCATGTGACAACTTCCAGCTGTTGAATGGTTGGTCTAATATATTGAGTCCTCATGGCTAAGAACTATGTATAAAGCTTGGAATAATAAAATCAGTGCTTCTTAAGGGCATAAACAGACTCCATATGTTTTATTAAATTAGTCACTTAATGATTGAATTATATTTTAAAGGAGTCCATTCTAGCTCATCTTCATTGTTATGAACTAAAATATGGTCCTTTTGAAGATGCCTTGGCTACTCTAGTACATGCCAGACGTTCACCACGGCTCTCCCTCTAATTTGTCTCTTTCTAGATAGGTTAACAAACAAAAGTGATGGATATGCATGATGATAATGCTAAGTTTCATATTTCAGTAGTCAGGCCATTCACTCTTCATGTCTTGAAGTCCTGGGGGATTTAAATCTGACCCCCAAAAGATGTATGTTCTTAATTTTTGGACTTCCTTTTAGATCATGTATCATGTAAGTAAAAATTCATTATATCATTTCTTGTAAAGTCTGTGCCAAATGGCAAAACTTTTAACTTACAGAAAGGATTAACCAATCCTTTCTGCTTCTATTATATTCTTGTCTCAATGGCTCTGCAGGGACTGCTGCGGTCTCGTTATTTGTGAGACATGATACAGAATGGGACATGATAAAAAAAGGTAAGGAGGCCCTTGATAATTGCCCTAGGCAATGCTATCTACATCTCAGACAGTTCATGTGGTAATTGTGTTTATGTGAGCTCACCCTGGAACTATAAATCTCATCTCTTGTAATGGAGGGGGTTTTGAGGTGTTTTGGGCTAACATTTTCTGCTGCTTCAGTTATGATATTATATTCATATAAATAAAAATGGTTTCTAGAAGTCATGCCCACAAATGGATGAAGAAAGACCACAACTAAGATGTAACCTTCTAGTTAGCTGTAATGTAAAATATATGTTTATAATTCTAAGTAAAGTAAAGATTTTTAATAATATACCATGTAAAAGAAGTTTATTGTTGTACCTCTTCAGCTTAAGGATTTCCCAAGGCAAGCATGATATTTCTTGTCAAGTGACTCCTATTTACTTTATTTTCAGACTGATAAATATAAACATGAAAATAGAAATATGCTATTGACATAGAAATGATATTGTTTTAGAAGCCTATCATTCTTTCTCAATATAAAATACCTGGGGAAATTAACATGGGACTTAAACCATTTGGAAACGTGACTAGGTTTTGAATAAGTGCTTCCTTCTTTTCTGTAAATAGTGGAAAAGGTATTTCTCAGCACATCAGCTGTACATTAATTACATACTATGATACTAAGAAATAAGATAATGATGGAGACTATGGGCCATAACACTTTCTGGTGAGCCACTGCTGTCATTTTTTCCCCAAAATATGACTGACATCCTTTCTTTAACTCTCCCAGCCTTTACTTTATGTCTGTTGGCACTGTGGCCCTGCAACTAAGTGGAGCATCATATTTTCGTTGATAAGGAGGAGGAGAGAGTGAGCCGTGGGAAACTTTAGCTATAATTTGTACTAAATTCTTTGAGGCTTTCCTTCAGCATGAACAACCAGTGAAACTTTTAACTCATCCATGGGCATTATTGATGAAGCAGTGCTTGGATTTTAGCATGTTTGAAAACCAATGTCTGCTGAGTGATGGCTAAATAACAGAATCACTAGACTGTCACTTATAAATGTTTAAACATGATGAATCATATTCATCCGTATTACAACCAGGCACCAGTATCTTCAGGGAATGGCACTTTATCTCAAGTCATTTTCCTCTTCCAGCTCTATAAGGGGTGGGCTGGACCAGGAGGGAGTGTTTGTTTTCAGCATGCAGCAGAAGCTGGGAAAGCACATCTTGGGTACAGGTAGATCCTCGTGGTTTATGTCACTCACTTTATATATTATTTTATTAGTATTATCGTTATTACTGTTGTTTTCTTCTCTCTTTGTGTTGTTCTATTAAACTGTCCCCAAAACAGGGCTATTCTAAGCAATACATAATAATGTCAGTAGGTTAGATGGAAAGGGGCACCTAACCCCATCAAATACTTGCCTGAATAAGCACAGATTCATGTTAATAAAGTTGTAAAATCTTTACTCTAAAACATAAGCAGAATTAATTTGAAACTTATTTTTCCCAATGATAAATTACAGGTTGTCAGTAAGCTTTTCATTCTGTTTTGCTCTGGAGATTACAAGATTGTTACTGGTTTCCAAATTGTCTCCTCACCATTTTGAGACTTGAAACATAATAATATATTTCGGGTTTTCTCAGTTGCTTCTGCCTACTGGACTCTTCACAATTTATTTGTGTCTGATATTCTTTTTTTTTTTCCCTAGAACAATGAGTGAAATTTTCACTTTTTCATGTATTACCAGGCATAGAGTCCTTAAGAAAACTAGTACACATGTTGAGACTCAAGAGACAGTCTTAGTGGTTATCTGATTTAACTAGGAAATCCAGGTTATGACTTCTTAGTGAAGACAGTTTTAAAGAATTTGTATGCTGAATACGTTGGCAGAAAGTATCAGTAGTGAATGTGTCCCTTGGTGATTACCACTGGAGAGGATGCATAATAGATAGATGCCCACTGACAGATGTGCTAGGTCATCTCCTTTGGACTGAAATCCACAGTGCTGAAGTGCACATTATAGAAATCAGATACTCTTTGCCTTATGAAAGCAGCTAGTCTTTCACCATCTCTGTGGCAGCTGTGTGTTGATTGCTGTGTCTGCCTGTAAACTGTCATGTACTTGCTGTCCTGTTTTGAGTGAGAACAGAACTAATTCTGTTCAGTAATTTTACTTTTCATCTCAATTCTTCTAACTTCACTTTCTGAAGTTAGCAGCATGTTTTCACAGTCAGTGTTTGCTTCCAGCAGTGATAACACTCGATGTTTATAGAGTTAGTACCAAGGGTTGGTGTGCAGACTGCTGGATCTTGTGTACCACATTGAGGGGTGTAGAAAGTAAGAGGCTGCACCTGCAGGGAGAAGCTTCTAGCTCAGGTAACTGGAAACTGACCAGTGGGGCATTCCATCCTATATA
The DNA here is from genome assembly GCA_027560015.1 of Chloroceryle amazona. NCBI lineage: Eukaryota > Metazoa > Chordata > Aves > Coraciiformes > Cerylidae > Chloroceryle > Chloroceryle amazona. The sequence continues at coordinate 13,597 of JANHFX010012716.1, read as the reverse complement.
CATCATATTCAGTATAAAGCTAAGGGATCACGAGGGTCAAGCCCTGCTCAGCTTGGGTTTTCTGTCCTCTTCCTTGTTTCTTCCATGGCCAGCATCCAAGGGGGACTCTGTCCATTCTGCTTTTTATCCTGATCCCCGTGGTCCAGACTCCAGCTCCTGAACACAGTTCCCATCTGCCACTGGGCCCAGTGTGGGACTCTCTAATTGCCTGTTACATAGCATCAGTGGTGATGGTGGTGTAACTGTCATCAGGGTTGTGTGTGTGTGTTGGGTTCAATACTGGTTTTGTATATATTTAATTTTTATTATTATATTTTTCATTTTCATTAAAGCTGTTATAGTTTCCTTTTCTAATCAATATGCTTGTCTCCCTTATTCCCTTTCCCTTCCCCTTTTGGGGGGGATGGGGAGTTAACAGAGTGTCTGTTACAGGTCTGGTGGGTGGCCTCAACCCTAAACTGTAACATTTGCACTTCACAGAGGGCAAAAAGCATACGTGGAGATCCCATCTGCTTTGATAGGTGAAGAATACATACAGTGTTTGTGCATGTAAAGCAATGGGGTTCCCATCACTTCCAGAACTGATGTTTACAAGCTTCTAATTTTTCACTCTTTCAAGACTAGCCTTCTGTAATACAAATTTTTGGCCTGAAACCAACTGACTCAGTAGTGTGTTTCACTACAGTAATGCTGTCCTATTCTTCTTGGCTCTTCTCCTTTTGTGTGTTTATGTTGGGTTTTGCCCACATAACGCCTTTTAGGAAAGCTTGCTTAAATTCATATTTCATTCAAGTGGTTTGTTTAATTTGAATTAACCACCGGTGTAGACATGGTGTAACTTACTTCATTTCTCACTCAGATGAACTTTCCTGAGTGGCCTTATTGTCCCTTTCTAAATGGTTTGTAAAGGCCTGACACAACTGTATGTTTCTTCAACTCTTCTATATACCTACTTATTCAAAAAGCTCTACAATTTGTTTGGTTGGGGGATGTATGTTTTTGTTTGTTTTTTTTTTGTTTGTTTTGCTTTTTTCCACCTTCTTTATCTTACACACATTTATTACTTTTTCTAGTAGTTCTGGCACTGATAACTCTTCCTGGAAAGCATATTGTCAACATTTTCCCCCTTCTTGGCAATTCACATGAAGAGCGCTTGTTCTGGAGTTTTCCCAGGACTCTGTGTGATTGAAGGCCAGAGGAAAGGTCTTCCAATTGATATTTACTTAATCAACTTTCTGCTACCCAGTGTTATGAGCTGGAATTTTTCTGCCTTCTCTGTAATAGCTTTTCTTGGACATTCTGCTGTAAGTATAGTATTTTTCTCCAGATCAAGTTTTATCTGGCTAACTTTAACAGGACCATATTCTCCACCGATATAAAGTAATTGGTTACACTTGAATTCCTTTGTATTGAGGAAGATTTTAACCTTTTTCCACTTGTCTTGAGGAAGGATGCTTTTCTGTGTTAACTGAGCCTTCCTTCTTTCTGTGTTATCCTAATCCATGTTCATCACTTTTAGCTTTTTATTTTTGAGGCATGAGGCTAAAACCTTTGGCCTGCAGGCCATGATAAAAAACCCTTTAGCTCACTAGGCAGAGAAAATAAAGTGGGCATGTGATCACAAAGTAACTTGGGAACTAAAAATAAAAATAATAAAAAAAAGAATCTCTATAATGATTTTTCATTCACTCTTTTCATGTTTTTGAGATGCTCCTAGAATCCTCAGTAAGGCCAAAAAAGCTACATACTTTCTACTTCCCTATCAAATGTGAGAGTTTATAAAGTCTCACACTTGACTGTTGGCAGCCAGCTGTTGATTGCACTCACTTTACACAAGTTTTCCTTGTCCTGTATCAAAGCAATTCAGATTCTATCTCCTGTCTACCCAAAGCTGGGGAGTACATTAGGTTATGAATATATTACCCACACTGCTAACAGCAGAAATGTGGTAGGTTTGTGCAAACCTCTAGAAAAAAATCTGTAAGGGGAAATGACATTGGTGTGCCCTTATCCTTCTTGCTGGCTGTTACTTGGTGTCGTTTCCTGGTCTCAAGAGAACAGGTGCCAGATAAGGAGCAGGAAGAGTCTTCTGTTTGGTAGCTGCAGACGTAACAGTAGTGGTCTGATTTAAGAAGAAGCCTGGATTTGATGCTTACTTATTGTGTCAGTTTTTGGAAGCAACTTGACTGAAATTGTACAAAGGAGAGTGGGCAGAGATGAAGCTACACCTGTAATTACCAGCGAGTCCCAGGGGGAAAGGACCAATCAGCATGATTCTGTGTTTTCTACAGACTCTTATAATTTAACTCTTATAATTTTACAAAAATGTAGTTTTTCACCTTGTTATGTATTTGATGCAATTTTTTTTTGACCAGTAGCTGAGCAAAGGTGTGAAATGTCCATTTTTGAAGGATGGCTTGCTTAGTGTTTTATTAGAATAACTCAGTACTTCACTCACTGAAATCAATTACAGCTTGGGCATCCTGTCCAGTAGGACTTGCATTTTTGTCCTTTATCCTGGTTATACATCTATTTACATATGTACTGAATAACTCTTGAAGACAGAAAAGAAAAAAAGAGACTGGAGAAAGTTACCACCTTTGTATTTCCTCTTCATTGCTTAACTTCCCTCTTCCTTTCTCCTTTTTTTTTTTAATTTTCTTTATTGAAAAGAACGCACAAAGAGGGAAGTTGATCCTCAAATGCTACAAATATGAAATATTCAGAATGGCGTCTAAGCCAGAAGAGGTCAAGTATTTCAGAGATAAGATTTCTTCTTCAATCTTAGGCCCCTTCCTTGATATTACATCTTTCTTCTTATACCACCCTTATCTTGGGTCCCTTGCGAAAATGAATTAAGATAGGACTTTCTGATAGGGAAATTCCTGGATGTCAATTTACCTGTGCAATCTGATAACTTACTGAAATCAGTGTAGGAAACGTGTCTGTGCTTCTGGCCTAATTAACTCATATCTGTAAGATAAATATTGGCCATTGCCTAGTGCTAAATAGTCATGTAATCAAAGCCTCTATCATAATTCTGAGGCACAAGGGACAAAGACAAGGGTCCAATGTAAAGTGGACCATAAAAGGAAGCAAAGTTAGTCTTTTCTGTATCACAGACATATTCCAGCAGTGTGTTTTCATGAGCTAAACAGGGCAGTAAAAAGAAGAGTTTACACAAGGAAAGAGTTATCTATCCATCAATTACTCAGCAAAACCAAAACATGTAAGAACCCACTTTGATACTGAGGATCTAATCTAGGCTCTTAACTAAGAGTAGTTAGTGCTGAGTTTTCCAAACAGCAAGACAGGAGATAAGACACAGTGATGCTTTTATTTTGTCTGGTGATGAGAAGAATCCACAGTCCAGTGCAAGTCTCAAGCACCATGGTGGCCTTACCCAGCTCCATATTATTCTAGTGTTTGGCTATTCAGTTTCCTGTGAATTATTTGCATATTTTTTTCAGTTATCTGCCTTGTGTTTAATCTAAAGCAATTAGACAAAAGCACACCAGAGAGGTGTGTTGGGGATGAATGATTGTATGGAATTTTGAAGATCAAGAGTAGTTGGTGAATAACAATATATGGCAAAGCTTCAGTCTATATCTAATCTAATATCTATTTATAGACATGTTCACCAAATATGAATTAGGTTCTACTTGAATTGAAATTAGAATGGTTTTGTCTTGGTTTTGCTTTCAGCTCCAGTGGAAATAAGATCATATGCTTTATGTCCAAAATAAGAATGTTCCAATCCAGGACCGTGTGAAAATAAGATGCATTACTTCACACAGTGTGATTTCTTTACCCTTTCCCCTGGGCTAAAGTATGGCACATTACAAAAGAAATGCTTTGACAGTTCTGTCAAGCAAGCTATGGAGTGACTTGTGTTACAGTGTATCTGACACTACTGTAGGCATCATAGGTAATTCAAGTTAAATATGAGATGTTTGTTACAGAGTGAAAACAGTGATCTGATCCAGTTGACATAGAACATGATACCAGTACTTGCTTCACCTCTCTATCTGTTGGTGTGTATATGTAAATATGCCATGCTTTGAACAGTAAGGACAATAAATTCTCTTCCACTTTGTTGATTCTATGTTTTTAACATTGTCTTTAATGCTTGAGACATGATGAGACATTTCTTACCAATAAATGATTAATTTGAAAAGACACACACCCACACTTGTCCTGCCCCTATTCTGATTTGTTTTACAAAACTAAAGCTACTCTACTTCTGTGTGAGGTCCTGGTTTGGTACTGTAAGTACATTAGTCTTTTTTTTTCCTTCCTCTCCTACCAGCCCCAGCCACATGAATAAAGATAGACTATGTTAAGTAGGTTGATGGGCTGAAGCAACTCTTTTGGATTCTCTCTGTCAGTGAACTGTTGAGATCTAGTTAACTGTCCTGTGAAACCACTGTCTCATGCAACCTTTCATGGTAGATAAAAATGAAGAAGACCAATATGGTCCCACTGATATTTGTGATTCAGTGATTTATATTTACATATTATATACAAAGAGTTCTCCTAATACTTGTATGATAATAGAATATTTTGGGTTAGAATGGATCTTTAAAGGTCAACCTCCCCCTGCACCAAGGAGGAAGATCTTTAACTAGATCAGGTTGCTCAGAGCCCTGTCCAACCTGACCTTGAATGTTTCTAGGGTGCAGAGTTTTCATAACAAGCCATTAGAGTTGCATTTCTCCACTACTCCACAGTTACCATCACTATAATGAAGAGGAATTTGCCTTGTTGGAGCTCTGTTTTATTAAGACAAACCAAAGACAAATACAAAGACAGGCTCTGCCCAGGAAAAAAAAAATAAAAGAAGAAAGACCCTAGCAGGTGTGAGGTAGTATATTAAATTTAGTCTCTCTCTGCCTGCAGCTGTCTGTCTTGCTCCTTTGACAGATGTTGCTGTTTTTGAGACAAGAATGTGAATCAGCTCTCAGACTCCTGCAACTTCCAGCCCAGCCTGATTTCATTTTTACTTTATCTTTGTACACTGGTTTGGGAATTTACAATGGTCCAAAAGCAGAATTATAAGAGCAGATGTTCTTTGTTCATTGACAGCAATACCCATCCAACAGGTAAGGAGAACAGCAGGAGGGCTTTAGCTGCATGACTGTTCTGTTGTATTGCACATTGAGGGGGTTGAACCTGCTATGATTGAAGTTATAGAGCTCTAAATACAGATCTTATTTGCAGTGCTTCTTAATCTGACACTGACCTTTTCTAACTTTGAGGGCTGTAGATTGTATGCTCAGTAAAGAAGTGTAGGCCCAGTTCTAACTACGGTAACATAATGTCACAGATAATATTTTCTCAATTTTTTTCTTCAAGCAACCCTCATAAGAATAATCTATCATAACAGTTACAAATCATCTAATATGGTAATATATGTCATTGCACCATATTAAACTCTGAGACTAGGTAAATAATGAACAGTGTTTTACGTTCCTAGGAAACTAATTTTCCATGGTAGTATGCTCTGATATCAGAACTCACTGTGTGTCCAAGTTCTGTCTTCATAACTGAGTAATAACTTTGTCAGGCTTAAGTTATAGCAATGTTGCCAAAAGACAAATAGCAGTTAGTAACATTTCTGATTCAAGTGCAAAGTATAAAAATAATCTCTATCCTTGAAATCCACAATACGACATTGTGGTTGCTGTGATTTTCACGTATAGTAACTAAAGCAACAAAGAGTTGTCATTGTGTACTATTGAAAGATACCAGTATTAATAATTCTTTCCAGTCATACAGAAGTGTAATGGGAAGGGTCACCGAAGCCATTTCAAAGCCAAGTTCTATTAACTCTGGGACTACAAGATTTTTCATCTTTTTCTACCTCATTTCTTGGCATGGCTCAAAAGAGATAGTTATTGGCTTGGAGAGATGCAGCTTTTGCTCTGCTTAAGAATTCTTTAAATAAAAAGGGGCCAAGATTTTATAAAAGAACTCAAGATTTTCAGTGCTTTAGTGTCTCAGGCATGGCATCAAACTGACTAGAAATTCAAATCTCCTTTCAAATAAAGAAAACCCTATAATCACAGGCTGCTTTAAAAAGCCAAACAGTTCTCCAGACTAACTATGAGAAATTAATTTTAGCTGTTGTTGATCTGATAAATCCAGATGAACATATATTCTGAGGACACAGTAAGATACAGTATGTAATGTAGCTGACTTACTGCCTCTTGGAGTATCAAAGTACCTAAAAGTCACCTACAATTCACCCAGTAAAGTAGCTTTAGGTTATTAATTAGTCATTTATAAAGGCATCTATCTGTCTCTTGGTAGCTTCTACTTCAGCTTTCCTTATTTTCCTAATAGAAAAGGAAACACAATGCTGCATTCCAGACGTTTCTATGGTGAGGCAAGAAACTGCAGCTGTAGACCTGAAGCAAAAGGGTGAGGTAATTTTAGGCCCCAGAGACTTGGTAAATATTAACTGTAAAAAAGTTGAAAGAAAGTAACCAAAAATATACTCCATTATATCAATGAGTTAGTTTTACAATGGCCAAAAAATGTTATATTGAGATTAGCTGTGTCTTGTAAATATTTTTATGGCGTTTCATATATTTATATGACGGCAGTCATTTCAAGCCCTTGCCTCCCCATGCCTGTATCCCCTCAAGATTTAAATACTTGGTTTCAAGTTCAAATTGACTTAGTCTTGACCCCTCTATGTTGAAGTTTCTCTGCAGAGCCAAAGAGTTAAGGCTAGGGCTAGCAGTTAAGGTGCAGCCTACACAAGCAAGAGCCAAACCAACCTGACCTTGGGAGCCCCAGCACCCTGAGAGCCCCTAGGCATGCTGGGGAGGAGAGCATCTGGTGCCTCTTTGGTGGGGGGCAATTTCCCACAGACGGTTCCCTCCATCTCTGAATGAGTTTGGTCAAAAAGGGAGACAGAAGGCTGTAAGAGAATATATCCTGTAGGAAGGATGGCTCACAGGAGCCTGGTTACTAAGTATGAAGTATGCATTTGAATCTATTTTGGTTTAAGCCCACAGAAACTGGAATATGAAAAGACATCTTAGTCTTAAAAAGAAATTCTCTGAAGCAGTGAGCTTCACTGGAGGTGAATGTGGATGGCTTTTTTTCTATCATTTCTCTCTTCCAACAGTCTTGAAAGATTTTTTTGACCAGACATCATAATACTCCCTTTGCTTGTGTTCATTGTATTAGGTCGATCAATGAGTGTGCAGTGTTGGAGTAGTGTGCAGACAGATCACACTTATCTGAGATGGCATAATTGCAGAGAATCTCTTCAAATTTTCATCACTCTTCAGAGCAAATGAAACAGTAGCAAAATTCTCCATAATAAGACATTTTCTGACCAAAACCTACCATTTGACTTTGGAACCTTAATATTGTTTAGCAAATTAATTACTTATATATGCAATATTCAAAACTTTCTAAAGAGTCTCTGATGGATGATACTGAGACTCATAATACCAAATAATAAAAGTTCATAAGTTAATCTATAGAAAATAACCGAAGAAAGTTTCTTGGAAATACAATGTTGGATGAAAATATTCAGTGTGGAAAAACTGAGTGTCATTATAAAGTTTTGGCCTAAAATATACAATGAAAGAAATTATTGAAGAGTATATGAAGAGGAAGGAAATTAATTATGGAAATGAGACATTAATATTTGGAGTGTCCCAGAAGAAAACAATAAAGTGATCCAACATAAAAGACATGTCAGATGACTGTGTCCAAGATATCTACTTTTCATAAACTGACTGGTTATTTGAAATGTAACTCCATTAATCTGAAAACTGAGTTTAAATATGATGGGATTTTTTTTCATTTCTTTCAGGAATGTGTAGAGGAATCTGACAAAAAGTGTTTATAAGAAACCAAAAGTTATTATTTGTGCATTAACCATACCTGCTTTTATCTCACTGTTGAAGTGTGACCTAAAGAAAAAGTAGATTCATATTACTTCATTTCATCCCTTAAGAAACTACAAAAGATTCTACAAGCAACTTTAGTAAAATTTGTAATTGACTCCCAATACAATATAAATGCCTTAGAATAATAAACACATTGAAATAGATCTAATCAAAATAAGAATTCATATAGAAATGCAGAATTTTATAGTAGGAAATAAGGACTTTGTGCAAGGCACTATTAGGGATATATTTTGGAATGTTCCTGCTTGCCTCTTTAGGAATATATATTGCTCTGGTCAAACACAGCTGAAGGTGCATTACGAGGGTAATATAAATCAATTGAAAAACAGGAAATCGGTAAACTCAACTCTGAATTATGTCATCTTATATAAGCTAAGGTTTAGTTTCTTGCCCTCTAATTTTAGCTGTCCATAAGTTAACTGTCTAGTTGAAATAGAAATCAAATCCTCCTCTGTCATTATCAGAGAAAGATAGCTATCTCCAGAAGATTTTCCTCTCTGATATTAAATGCCTGATTTATGCCCCTAGATTTTCTTATCTTTCATCATTTGCTGCCATGGGAGGCTAGATAATTAATTTTGGTTTAGACTAAAAAAACAAAACAAAGCATGGTAAAATGAGATTTACAGCAAATAATGGAGGTATCTTGACTTTTTCATATTTACGTTCTTATTTGTCTAAATATAATTTTGAGAATAGGGTATGGGGTCCTAAAACCTAGCAGTACCTTAGAGAATGATGATGTAATAAGTCAAATGGAGTGAACAAGATACCATCATATATATACACTTCCATTGTATCTTCTGATTCAGAAACAATAAAATCAATACAGCTAAATTAGTCTCATCTTTTCTAGCTTTAATTAATTAATTAGTAGAGTAGACATTATCACTGAGGAACATAACGAACTTATGCCTGTTAAGGCAAATGTCAAGAATCCTTTCACTGATTTCAGTGGGAGCTGAGTCAGACTCCAGAAGCACAGCTGTAATAGTTTGCAACCTGGAGTCTTATATCAAACTTAAGTTCTCATCCTCTCCTGAACACCATCATAATGAAAAGCAAACTTTCATTTTAGGATGAATTTTTAGTTATCCTTTCTTGGCTCATCTACTTGCCTAGGACTTTCAGTTTTAGATATGTTGGCATTTCTTCCTCCCCCAGTGCCATAGTGACATAGATATCAAGCTGATGAAATGCACAGATCCCCCCCATTTCCACTGCTCATCTCTTGAGAAAAAAATGATGAAAAACCTTCTACCCTTTTGTCTTTGGAGTCAGAAAAGCAAAGTGGTTGCAAATAAATACAGAAAAGAAAAAATTAATAAAAGTTCCATTGGTAGGGGATGGGCAAATAACATGGTATTTGCTGATTAATTGTGAAATTATGTTTTATATGCCTTGTAGCTTAAAAGCTGAATCATGGAAGAAAGTTAAATATCATCAATTCAGGAAGATTACACAGTATGGCAAAGCAGCTTTTTGGTATCAGTTGCTTAAAATATTGTTGACAACTCACCAAGTGTAGCATGAATCATAGAATGTTAAGGGCTGGAAGGAACCTCGAAAGATCATCTAGTCCAACCCCCTGCCAGAGCAGGATCACCTACACTAGGTCACACAGGAACGCATCCAGGCGGGTCTTGAACATCTCCAGCAAGGGAGACTCCACAACCCCTCTGGGCAACCTGTTCCAGTGTTCTATCACCCTCACTGTGAAAACACTTCTCCTTATGTATTCGTGAAGCTTCCTATGCATCAGCTTCCATCCGTTACCCTTTGTCCTATCATCAGGCGTCACCGAGAAGAACCTGGCTCCATCCTCCCGGCACTCACCCCTTATATATTTGTAAACATTGACCAAATCACCCCTCAGTCTTCTTTTCTCCAGGCTAAAAAGCCCCAGCTCCCTCAGTCTTTCCTCATAAGAGAGATACTCCACTCCCTTAATCATCTTTGTGGCCCTGTGCTAGACTGTCTCAATCAGTTAAATGTCCCTCTTGAACTGGGGGGCCCAAAACTGGACACAATCCTCCAGATGCGGCCTTATCAAGGCGAGATGGTGTTTGTTATTAACTTCATTGGGATCATTATTTCATCCATTTTCTTCAAATAAACAAGACACTTCAAAATCATAAGCTGTAGTTCTTTGCTAGATTGAAGCCTTTTTAAAAAAAAATAAATAACTATTTTATGCAAATGATGTTTGTGAAATAATGGTCTCAGTGGCTGAAAAGTAATTACCTGTCCCCTTGAGTTATAAAGATCTCATTGTGAATAGGGAGAAGTTTGACATTCCTACCTGGAGTTTGTCACAATTGGTGATGGTCACAGTGTTACTTCTCTTAGCACACAAGAATTGCTTGCTTTATTTGTAAAGGCAACCAACAGGTCTATTCATATTTCTAATATTCTTTTCCTGATGAAGAGTCTCTATTTCACTGTCTTGGGATAAGTAGTCAGATAGGATTGGAGTTCTTATAACAAAGAGCTTTACAAGTAAGGACTCTGTTGACTTTCATGGGACAAGACAGGAATTTTAGTTTTCTTCCAGCTACTGTAATGGACCCTGAAAGAAGTGCCTTCAGGCTTCTGCACTCTGCTAATTCAAAGCCACCACATCTCTGTATTGGTGTAAACTGAACTACTGTATTTTGCTGTCACTCAGCCTCTTCACTGTCCTTGCCACCAGCAGGACCTTTATAATTTCTTCAGGAAGGAAAAAAACCAGAGACATGCCCATGAAGAGAGGATCACTTTCACTAGCAGAGCACTATAGATAAGGAACTTGAAATATGTCCCTATACCCAGTCAGTATTTCTGCGGGGCTTTAACTAATCAGTGGACTGAAGTGCTCTTGTGTAACAAAGATTTCAATGCATAGAGGTAACTCAATGTAATATTAAACATGATTTTGATGGAAAGTAGACCATTACGGGGTACATGGGTGAATGAAAGATAAGTTATAAAGAAAACCTATCTCCTAAAATAGTACAGTCATTCATATATAAAAATATGCACACTGAATATATAATCATAGAATGGTTTGAGTTGGAAGGGACCTCTAAAGGTCATCTAATCCAATGCACCTACAGTAAGATCTTTAACTGGATCAGGTTTCTCAGAGCCCTTTCCAAGCTGACCTGGAATATTTCCATGTATGGGGCATCTGCCACCTCTCTCAGCAAACAGTTTCAGTGTTTCATAGTTACACTGGAAAAATAAATATTATAAATCTATTAACAAAGGCCAGATTACACCTTTACAAACATGAACTCAAAAGCAACCCTGGACCTACAGAAAACTGCACTGATATTCAAATCTGTCAAAGAAAAAGTTCTATGAATAATGAAGTACACATATACCTGTGAATCTTCTAGGACTTTATAAAATAGTAAATCAGTTTGCTGATGAATTTGCTTTCCAGCAATGTCAGAGTTACATTAAAACTATGTGGTTTACTGCTTAGCATGATTATTTGCCTTTGAGGTCTTGGGTTTTATTAGAAAGCAGATGAATGCCAAGCAATCTGACTCTTCAGGGTTTTTAATTGTCAGTATACATGCTAATCACAAAAAAAAGATAAAACTATACAAGTATGTACTGCAAAATGTTATTAACATTCTCTTCTGTTTCCTTATAAACAATGATTATCACAAATTCCAACATCACTTTTCCATCCAAATGATTTGAATGCAGTAAAATTATTAATTAACAAAACTGAACAAGTTACTCCATGGCTCAGATACTTACTGATGAAATGACTCATCTGCTGAACTTAGGAATTTGATACAGCAATGGTAAAAATAGGTTGTGATGAGCAATCAGAAATCTATGAATGTGTTAAATGATGCTGCTGAGGAAACATTGTGGGGAAAAGTAGGGAATAGTAGGGAGCTTGCCATGATGCAGTCCCATAACCTGACACTACGGAGCCAATTTTGTCAACATGAGACTAAAATGAACTAGAGAGGAAAAAGGATTCAATGATTCAGTGTGAGGAATAGATGTCTCTGTAGTTAAAACTGCTGTTGAAGCCAGTAAGAATGTGCATACTAAAGTGAGTAGCACCAGGATGTAACCCTCTATATCCTTTATCTTCTATTATAGCCCCCTCTTTAAAATATTTATAATCTCCAATGCCATGTCTCTTTCATGCTGTAAATAATCCCAAGGAGCTTCTTGCAATTATAAATAAAATAATATAAATCTTTAATAAAATAGAACCATTGTTACAGAATTTGTCAACCTATCCACAGATGTTGAGTAGCACTTGCTAATAAGATTTTTATGTAGTATATTTCCCATGTGTTAACCTTTTTTCCCCATATTCTGTGTATGCAACAACTAAGTGTGTTTTCATTTGCACATAGATGTGGTATACTGAATGCAGTTACATTTTCCATTTGGATTCTTCTTGCCCTTTTGGTAATGAGGCTGGGAAATATTATATTACATAGAAAATGTTACTCCTAATAAAAGTAACTCCTTCTGTGTCTGCCTTCTGTGTGCATTTTGGACCACCATGTGTTTTAATGAATTTCCACTTTCTTGTAATGGAACACTGTGAGACAGTGTGTAATGGTATCAAGGCTGAGGAAGACCCTGTTCCTCCCCAGGACTACACAGGACTACGTTATGTTATGTCATGCTTCTGATAATGTCATAGTCAGAAGAATACCACATATTATAGAAATACTTCAGGAATTTCTACTCTGCCATTTGCTTCAGCCAGACATGTTTGTTGAGCCTCCTCTATGCCACTTTACAACTGCCTCACTTTTTCCTTTTCTCATTTATGTTCCTTCCAATCTATTCCTTAAAATATTCATACACTTTCTCCTGACTAATAAGTGGCATTCATAGTATATATTTTCTCACTGTCTTCATTGTAAATTTCAAAGGGATGTGTCCTATTCTGCATCTTTCCTTCAATGATCCAACAAATTCCAAAACTTGCACATTCAATCCTTCTCACCTTGGATGACTTTCATCTGGTACAGTGAATAAAAGATAATATGGAAGGGAAGACATAATGAGCAGGAGCCGTTATTAGGTGGGTTCCAGCTCTGAGGAGGCTCTCATTTATGTGCCTTTGGATCCGGGACATGTCCTCATTTTTCCCTTCATATCAATTTGATGAACAATAAGAAATGGCGTCAGGCTACACCAGAGAAGGTTGTCCTGGTTTGAGTGAGAACAGAACTAATTCTGTTCAGTGATTTTACTTTTCAGTTGAGTTCTTCTAACTAACTGCAATTTCTGAAGGTAGCAGCCTGTTTTCACAGACAGTGTCGGCTGCTGGCAGTGGCAACAGCCTGTGTTCAGAGTTACTACCAAGGATTGGTGTGCAGAGCAAGGCCACTGCTGGATCTTGTGTACCACATTGGGGGGTGCAGGAAAGTGAAAGTCTGTACCTGAAGGAGTGAACAGGACAGGTGACCCTAAACCGACCAACGAGGTATTCAATTCTATGTATGACATATTCAGTATAAAGCTGTGGTATCTTAAGGGTCAATGGCTTTTATCCGCACTTGGCCTGCTTTCCCAGCTTTTCTTGGCCTGGCTCAGGTCCTCTTTCGGTTCCTTCTTTGGAGTATCCAAGGATCCAAGGAGGATTCTGTCCATTCTGCCTTCTATCCCAATCAGTGTGTTCCTGAATC
>JANHFX010012715.1:12382-27694 GCA_027560015.1 Chloroceryle amazona | reverse complement strand
AGAGGGCCTGGTTACAAAGGCCTGGAGTGAAAGGACGAGGGGCAATGGTTTTAAATTAGAAAGGAGTGGATTTAGATGAGAAATAAGGAGCAAGTTCTTTACCACAAGAGTGGTGGAGCACTGGAACAGGGAGGTGGTTGAGGCCCCATCCCTGGAGACATTCAAGGTGGGGCTGACAGAGCGCTGAGCACCCTGCTCTAGCTGAGGCTGTCCCTGCTCTCAGCAGGGGGGCTGGACCAGATGACCTCCAGAAGTCCCTTCCAACCCAGACATTTCTTTGAGTCTATGTTTATCAAAGCCTTACAAATTCCTAGGGAAGAAGGAAAGTGTTTATGGGACAAAGGTTTCTCAAAGGAAGCAGAAATGGTGAAAAAAAAATTAGTCAGAGGACTTCTATTCCAAAGTAGATTCTCACTTTTTTCCCCACCGCTTTAGTGTCCAGCCAGTATCCAACATTATCTTAATGATACACGGAGAATTGATTTTATTGCATAGCCCTTCTAGTGCTCCGGTATTCCCAGGAAGAAAGGATACCTATGTACCACTGCGCTTCAATCTATAGGTTTTGGTAAGGTAAAGGTACATGTATAGACATGGATAGTATGTGATGACACCCTGATTTTAGCTGGTATCTCATCATACTGCTTATGTTACTGCTGGAGTAAAAAGCAATTGGAATAACCACCACTCTACTAAATTGAAGCTTGCCCAGCAGTCAAATGTTAACCTAATGCAAGTCTCCTCACGTGAATTAACCACAGAATCTTTATTTTTCATGTCAAACTCCCTACCGTACTTCCAAATGTTTTTTTAAACTGATGCTGACTTCCAGGCACCTCAACTGATCCTACTCAACAACTCGGCACAGCCTCGGCTATGTTCAGGACAGACACCAGCACTACCTGCTCTAGCTGAGGCTGTCCCTGCTCTCAGCAAGGGGTTGGACCAGATGACCTCCAGAGGTCCCTTCCAACCCAGACATGTCTATGTTACTCCAGAAATGCTTTCTGCACTCTAATCCCATTATCAGTTTAGCACTTACTCTTCCCTCCCCAACCCACCACAGATGTTTAAGTAACCCTACAGGACTCAACATTTGCTTAACTCAATTTCAGAAGGACAATCACGCCCCTAAAGCATTCTGTTCTACTTCCTGCTACAGCTACAAAAGCTGCTATCTGATGGTGGGATTTCAGTTAATTAAATCAATGTTTCAAGATTCCTGGCTGCCTGGTGAGACAATAAAACTTCCTTGCTACAGCAGAGAGGAAATATGCCCAGCTGAGCCACATACCAGTACGACGCCTCGAGTGAAACCAGTTGTTCACTCTTGGAGCCCTCCTGAGAGGAAGAAGCTCAGGCTACAGCTACTCTAGGCTACCCTGAAGCAGAATCCGTGCTATGGCCACCCTGACTTTTTGACACACCAAGACAACTGTATTAAACTTAGAAAGCCTGCAGCTCAAATGGGGAAGTCTCTCTAGGTGGAATGAAGTCCAAAAGTTATAGCAGAGTGTAGACCTCTCACGAGAGCATCAAGTTTTGGAATCCAGTAAAAATGCAAAGATGCAGATGGAGTCACCAGAGCTACCATCTGATTTTAATACCTTCTCCTACAGCCTATACACTGGGTTATGAGGCTAAGCACTTAGCACTGCTTAGAACTCTCATTAATTATATTAGATTTCATTATGTGCTGCAGGATGGATCAGGCTCCCTTCCTACTTGGTATGAGTCAGAGCCCTCTCCACAAGCTAAATAAGAAGTTGAAGAAAGCCAGTTACAGCTGGTGAGGGAACAAAGGGCTCATGCCTGTTTTTCCTTCTCTTTTCAGGCTAGCACTGTACTAGTTGTTTTGTGCTTTACCAGTTTTGTTTGCCCACTTATGTACCTACTTCAGCGCTCACCAAACACAGGTTTCACAACTATCAAAACGTATGAACTACGTTGCTGTCTGCATTTCACCTCCCTCTGTATTTTCCTAACTTGTGTTTTATGCACCTATGGAATTTCAGTGTGGAGTTTCAATGGGAGCACTCACCCACCCAAATTTTAAGTGTACTTTGGAAAGGCTGAATGGGTAACTCCCCTTATATTACAATTTCCCAGTGACAAACTTTCTCCCAACCCTACTGGACAATATAAGGCTTCCCTGAAAACAAAACCAAACCAAAATATTTTTTTGAATAGCTTTTTTTCTTGTTAGAACTGAAATACCAGGTGTATTGCTTGAAAATGGGTTGAGATAACCCCACTGGGCTTCAAGCATATAAAGTTGCATGATGCAAAGGAGTTTAAGTCTTGTGAACTAACTCAGAGAAGCTGATTTCAGTATAAATTCAAGTGTAAAATAGGTCAAAGGAGTACACTAATTTTTTTTGCTGTAAGAGTATTTCATAGAGCAGCTTTAATACATATTACATGCATAGAGAATGCTAAAAAACATTCCTAAAAATACTGCAACTAGTGCAAGTAATTCAAGCATGTATTTATACTCATTTGTTTTATTAAAAGAAAAATATAAAATTCCTATTTTAAATTAAAAAATCATGTCACAGACAACTGGATTCCCTCCCCTCATTTACAGCCCTGAAAGATACACTGCCCTTTATTCCTTTTCAAATGCAATATGGATACACATAAACGTGCATTTAGCCCAAAGATGAAGTTAACTAACCAGAAAACAATAGTGGGAGATGTCTCTATTCAGATAACTTTAGCATTAGTCATTCCCAGATTTATTTTTTTTCTCATTATGATTTAATTTCATTCTGTATTCTACCAGAAGCCAACCTCAGTGCAGCAATCCCTTTGTTAACTGCCAGAAGACCACCACCACCTCAGGCATAATCAGGTTCTCTTCTCTCTGTCTCACCACTAACCAGGAATCGTTAAAAATATTGCAGGGAGGGCTTCTCCATTGCTACTCTAAAATGATCACCTGTATTTAAAGAAAATATATTTTGTTATTTACTTTTTACAGGACTTTTGGTTTAGGAATGATACTCATATTTTAAAATTCTTTCTCAGAGAAAAATGACTATAATAAATGATTTTTATATGCTTCACAGTTCTCTTACCAAGTCTTTAAATCAAAAGTCTCAAACTCAGAAGGTTCCACCCAGATATTGGGCTGGAGAACAGTCTTCCCATTTTTCCCCGGGCCAAATTATGAAATAACCACATTCTTGCCCTAAAAGACTTTTGGAGAGTCATAAAATAAGACGACAGAAAATAGGCTGATTTTATGGATTCTCAAAAGCCTGAGGTTATCAGTCTGGATAGCAGAAGAGAAAGAAAAGAATTGCCTCACTGGAGACAACAGGCAAATGCTGCCAGCAGCAAGGACTGATGTGGTCCTAAGAGCCATCATCACCTTGTCTTGATTTCAGTAGCAGTTTTACCCACCTCAGTGGTTTCCTTCAGGTTTGGGGTTTTAAGTTTTGTGACAATGTAGGAACCCCGGTAATTATATTGTACGTGTACATTGACAGCCAACGGGATAGCAAGCCAATTATTCACATTTATGCCACAAGATATTCCAATTTTCAAATTATTATTTGCTTGTTGTTTAGAAGCAAAAGCAACTGAAACTTGTGCTGTCTGAAAAGAAAGTAAAAGTAGGAAGCTTGGACAAAATGTAATTTTATCTCTATATTACTGTGTCCTATTTTTTCTGACTAGAGGTATATTCAAGTGAAAACTGAATGCAAATCAAACTGGCAACAAAGGAAGACTGACACCCAGTGATCAGATGAGAACTGCCCTTTTCCAAGAGCTCCCTAGACCTTCACTGTGGACCCAAGGCATCCAAGACTCCCGCGGATTACAGCAGAGCTGCATGTGCTTGAATAAGATGCCAATTATATGGTAATTGCCCCAAATCCAGACGGGATGAAGAGTTATTTCCTCTGGCAGAAGCAGTACCCTTTTCACCAGCGGTTCTAGGTGAAGCTTACAACTGGCTGTCGGCTATATTTATGTGTACTCACATATCTATATATACACACGTGCACATATGCTACATATTGAAAATGAGGATTTTCTCCTATATCTCACAAAGACGGGAAAAGGAAAAAAAAAACCCTCCTGTAAAGAGCTAACACGTCTCTGGTTTGCAAACCGTCAAAGTGGCTGCAAATGATTTGAAAACTTCTGCTATTTTACAGCAAGTGGGTAGGTTTAGACACACAACAATCAGAAAAAGGTACAGCAAGGAACTGAGAAATCTTACACTGTCATTTTCTATCATCAAACATAAAACTACTTCAACCTGTACTGTATTCTTTCTACTCGAAGCAAACGCTTCATAGGGAAAAGTGCTTGCAATTTATTCTGCAAAACAAAATTGTCAACAAAGTCCCCTCTCTAAATTTTATTAAAGGAACTGTAGGGTCAAAGAACAAAACACCTTGATAGAACTGTGCTTAATTGATTTGTCTAAGGCTGGTGGCAGAGAGCTAATCATAGTTTACTTATGAGAAAATTAAATTACTACCTTTAGTAGAAGCAGCATTCAATTCAATGTGCTCGTAGCCCTCTGACAGAAAAGCAGTGACTCAAATTTGCTGGCAGTTTTGTATCAGTCTTAGCCTACCCTGAGGATCACCTCCTGGAACCTGCTGGTTTATTATGGTATTTTTTTTTTTGTTTGGTTTTGCAAAAGATTATCAGCTCCTGGAAACATCAAAGAAACAAAAGATTTCTCGATGTCACATCCTTGTCAGTACACGCAGATGGATTGCATTTTGGCATCTTTGCAGGGTGACTCTGATAAAAACAGACAGTGGCTTCAGGATAATTATTTAGTCCCAAAGAAATGCATGGATCATGACCAACAGTCATGCCAAACAGAGCACAGAAATTTACAATATTCTCTGAAATTATCAGGTATTTGGCAATTCTACATTAAATAATATTTTTTTCCTATTGCTGCTTTTATCATTTTCTATTGATTATCACTTAAAATTATCAATTAAACACATTGATGATTTGATGGCAGCTGCTAAACTTTTCATAGTTTCATCATGAAACACCAGCTAAAGTGTTACTTGCATGCACCATTCTATCCCATTCAGAGTTACAATGCATGTTACTTGAAAATACAACAAATATTTCTGCTATCGCCCCCAGACTGAATGTTAGCCCTAACTACAGGAGCCCATACTTTCCTCATGCTACACATTTCCCCCCCCCCGAGCTGTAGATAGGAAATGGATCCATATTCTGACATTATTGGCCAATAGCAACGTGGTGAATTTTGCTACCTGGGAAACTCTTTCCTCTAAAAGAGTACAGAAATGAAATTAAAAATGTGAATCGATTCTTAAACATGTTCATAAAGAAACGTCCTGTTCTTTCCACAAATACTATCCTACCCTAGAACAGTTGCCTTTCTATCAAGACACAGCAACAAGAAAGTTTGCTACTTTTAAATCTTCATTTACTAGAGGCACTTTTGCATCGTCATGCTCCCACGGTTTATTTATTTCCTGCTTATACACCGGCATTTGATACAACATAATGGGATCGATTCACCTCGGAGTAGGGAGACCTAGAATATCTCCTTTCTTTTAGCTTCCGATTACCACTAAGTACCCAAATGGTAATGATGATAAAATTGCCAATTCCTGGCAAGAAATCTATGTGGAATTAGTTAACACCCTTTCTCCAGTCGTGAACCAGGGGAGTGTAGTTTTCCAAACCTCGCACCACAACCAGCATTAAGAGGACAGAATGAGTGAGCTGAAAAATCTAATTCCCCATGGTCTCAAAGTGCTGTAATCATGCAAAGAGCAGATCTTACAGTCACAGCAACAGTGTCCTGCAGTGGGAACGAATACCCTGTTTCACTGTCCAGGCACTTGACTGGAAAAATAAAACTGTTCTCACACCAAATGACTCTTTAGATGACTTCTTTGCATGTCAATGATATTAACATAGACTCAGAAGCTACATTTTTTTTGACAGAAGATCCTGCACCCTGGCAGTATAATCCCTTTCAATATTACAGATCTATTTAATAAAGGTTATTGTATATCTGGATTTCTGCAAAGTATTTTATGTAATAGCACCTGACGCACTGATTAAAACTTTCATTATGTGGAAGTAACTACTCATATGTTAGGTTAATTAAGAGCTGCCGCTCAGACTTGAGTTACTCAGCTCTTCTGCCTCAGTTGACTGAGTGGCTCATATTTATTGAGTTTGTCTGGGGAAAAAAAAGGGGGTAACAGAGGCACTTTAAAAAGAAACACAAATAAAACTTTTGTGATGAAAGATGATCATGGCAGAACCAACTAGGTGCCTCAGAAGGAAACTAGGCTACTAAGAAATTAGAATACATTTAAATTCTGATTGAGTAGGAGTATTTTCATAAATTTCAATTTTGAATAAAATTCTGATTAATAAATTCCTTTATACTTCTAGGACAATAGTATCCAAAAACTCCCCTGTTTTTCTCCATTTGAATTATTATACTGGCAGAAGAAAGAAATCGCTTGCACAGAATCGTGGAGAAAATAAGGAAAACAAGGGGAATTAATTTCTCTTTCCAGTTAGTTTCTCTAAGTTCTGTATCACACAAATTTTTCATAAAATTCTCACGGGGTTTACAAGGCAGAAGAACAACCTTATGTTGTACAGAATTTTTTAATAATCTATGACTATATAAAATAAAGCAAATCTCACTGCAGTTTAGCTACCGTTGCTTGCAGTTACAACAACATTTAAAAGACACTTGACGGGTCTTAAAGTAACAAAATACCTATGTATAAGTTAAATTTAAACCAATTAAACATACTAAATTTAACAGATCCATGTCTTTATGGTCTAATAGAGAAACTCAAGAAGCATGCTCTTGGCACAGTACTGGACATAATGGTATTGAGTTGGCAGTTACTGCAAATCAGAATTATTGCTTCCTTCTGGGCTTACAGAAAGGGTTGAAAAATAATCAGCTTTGTTACTTATCACACTTCGAGGACATTACAGAAAATAAGCATACAGGGGTTGTAATTAAAGTTGTAGTTGTCAATGCCCTTAGATGAGAATTTGAGAGACAAACTACCTCTAGAGAAGCTGACTCCATAAAGAAGAAAATCTTACCCCGAAAGAAAGACAAATAGAATAGTAGAGAAATTTGGAGAGTGTGAGTTAAAGAATCAAAAAAAACCTGTTAAAAAGAAAAGCCACTGATCAGAGCTGATCACTACTGATCTGTCATGTCAATGAAAGCTGAAAACATACCTAAATACTGTGCAATTGCCCTCTATCTTCAAAATAAAATGCTTTCCTGGGTGAATATGAATTCAAGGAAGACTAGTGTAAGCTCAGGAAGCCCAAGGTAAATTTGCTGTCATAATGCTCCTGACACCAAGATCCATTTTGTTCGACACTAATTACAGTATCTCAAGACCCTTTTTTTCCATTTTATATTCCCGTGACAGTACAATGGGAAGCTCACATTCCTTGGGGATTCAGGCTGACAATCACAGGTCGTGTGTGGGGAACTAACACACAACAGCTGCCTGGTGGCAGCCACAACTGGTTTACTTAGCCCGATGCATCTTGTCCATTTGCTAAAAAAACAACAAGAAAAGTGTCAGAAAAAAATATTTGGGCAAGTTATCATTTGGTTGGTTGGTTTGGTTTTGTTCAGTTAATTTCAGAGGGCAGTGGTGGCTGGCAAGAGTCCAACAGCATGAATTCAGTGTGGGCCTGCTCCGTGCAGCACCATGAGCTACGCGCTCTGCTCTGGGGACAGAAAAGAGGGGTAACAGGCTGAGGAGGGGACAAGTTTTTTGTTTGTTTGTTGTTGTTTTGTTTTTTTAAAAGGATATCATACAAGCAGTGTTAGAAATCAACAATATCAGAGACATTATACAATCTGCTTTGGTTTTCCAAGTTATGATGTCCCTCCCTTACCACATCTTCTTTTTCTACCTTGATTAAAAAAATCAGCTCTAACTTTTAATTTTGTGATTTGCAACAACTGCCGTTATTGTTGATTTTATTAACCTCCCACTGTATTCCCGCTGACAAAAATCAGGGCTCATTTATAGGCATGCTGGTGAATTGCTGCCCCAGTCCAGCCAGGTTATTGTATTAGGGTGACGTAATGCAGCTTCATTTTCTAAAAGAGGAATATTTTATCTTTTTCTATTAAGAACTTTCAATGCTGTCGATGCCATCAGTAGAAAAGGAAAGGTTTCCAACTGAAGATGTGGTGACAGTGACTAGAATAATGTAAAATTTAACATAGATTCCATGTCCGTATCACTCTAAGAGGAAGAAGTGAGTTGAGTGAAAACACAGTTGATCAAATCCAGCTGTACTCAGAGGATCATCTGGTGAAATACTCATCACTTAAGGCCCACTTGTCACTGAGGAGTTACTCCGCAGAGTAAGTCTTCAGCTAACCTTACCCAACTGCAGATATAACCCAGAGAGAACAACCTATTAATTGAACAAAGAGTGCATGTATCAATGATACACACGTCATACAAACCACCACTGGAATCACATACCCTGGGCCCGCGCCAGCCAACTCAATGAACAAAACACTGATGCATCTACAGCTCTGAAAAGCCTTATTTGGCCAGACTGTGAATGAAATAAGGTAACAGTGGTGGGTTTTATTGTAACCCTACATGATTGAGAACCTGAATTATCCGCCATGCCAAACAAAACAGATTTTTTTGCTCTGTGAGCAATTTTATTAAGATGTCAGCCTTGACCTCTCTGTTGTTGAATGAAGAGAGGATGGATCATTTTAAAATGGAAAGACAAAGTGAATGAAGAAAAAAAACAAAGTAAATCTTTAATTTGGTAAGTCCTCTTTTGTTGCTCGGTTCAGGCAAAAGCAATAGACCATATGTTTCAAATGTCTAAATCTGCCTTCAGGTTTCTGATGAATGTGTCTCTGTGGGGCTGTTTCTGTCAACGGCAACAGGGGTTTCTTTACGGCTTAGAATTTGCTTGCTGGCAGCCACCTGCTAATAACAGCACGACAAATTAGTAGGGTGCTTGGGAGTTTGGACACAGATTAAAAAGTAATTGAGAGGGTGGACTAAAACACATCTAGGAACCATAACATCCACTTTAAGATACTTCTTTCTTGTTTTGCAAATAGTTTCCCTTTAGGACATTCAATTCATCAGACAGTGCCTGGATAGAGAAGGGATTTTCAGTTTTGTAGCTCAGTAGCTGGTAAACTCAATCTCTGACTCCGTCTTGACCACTGCTGCACACCACTTGTTTCAGGCATGGATAGGTACTACACCCAACTTTGATCCAACAACTCAGTGGTGAGAGTTACTATGAATGTCAAGTTAGAATAAATTCAGAAGATTTTCTCCACGTCACAGCAGTGCCACAGCACATTGCAGATGTCCATGAGAGGACACCCGCGTAACTACGACTGAGCACAGCACGGGACCTTTTCTGTCTCTGGAGATCTGAGATGCACTCCAACTAAGTATGTCTCTCCTCATTAACTTCTGTCAGTTACTACACTTCTTCAAAATCTGTTTTGACTAGTTCAACCTCGCACTTGGCCAGGGAAGAGCACTAACCAAAGGCACCATCACACCACCGGGAGTTTTTGCTCCTAGTATTCCGCCAGCCAACGTCCTCTCTCTAAACCACCTGCCAGATAGATCTCATCCTGTGCATATTTTATGGTTTAACTGACTCGCCTTGAATCTCAGCATCATTTTTCATAAGGCAGATATGTTAGTGACTGAACAACTGATGAAAAAGAAATGGGAAGACCTGTGAACTACTGAGAGATCACAGGAAAGTCTCATGTGCTTTTCTTTAATAGTATTCAAAGGAATCTAACGGCTTTGTAACTGACTGAAATGGGCACCCTCTGCACCATTTATTCTTCTTTCCATCACACGTTTCCAAAATGTATTCTCAAGGTTTAAGTTTCACACAACTGCTATTAATTGATTAATTTCAAATTAATAATTTGAAAAAAAAAAGTCGTGAAGTTTAGCAAGCATTTTAGATTATCGCTATAAGGTTTCAAGATACGTGATTTTTTCTGTTCTTTTTTGTTGTTATAATCCAAAGGGTTCATCCTTCTGTGTTACTTCAAATTCAACAGAAAATGGCCTGGGTTTAGAGCAGATTGAGTACAGGGTTTTCATAGCCACTGATCTTTGAGGATAGGAAAAGCCATGTTTTAATCATTTGTGTAACAACCACCCCTAATAAGGAAAAATAATCAACTGTTTCTGCAGTTTCTATTTTATTAGAGATGGAACATAAGTTTGGGGGGCCGAAGTCAGTGGTTACAGCAGCTTATATCCGAGTAAGGTTTCTTTCAGCAGATCAATACTGATGTAGGGTGCAGTAATCCTGAAGAGAACACAGACCACTGCTGTGCACGAAACCGCTTTCATCCCTGTTCAAACATACCTATTAAAAACAACGCTGCTCTAACAGGACTCAGAAGAGCCCAGATGAGACTCGCTTCCTTAAAATACAGCATGACAACATTCTAGAAATTACACTTCTATCTAGTTGTTTGGGTTCTTTTTTTTTCCTGCTTCTGCCACAACAATTAACAACTATTTTGAGACCAGTAAACTGCAGCTTGTTGTAGCAAAAGCGGAGTCTTCCACCACCATGTTAGTGAGGAAATATAGTGCTTACTTCAGTCTAAGCCTCTCCACAGTGCTGCTGATGCTGCAGACAGATCACTTGGAGCCTTTATTATTTCCAGAGAGGTTCCTAGAAGTGATGCCAACAGAATGTGCTCTAATCTTTGTGTATACTAGACTTTCCCTATGATTTTTCTCTAACATTTACTTTGATTTCACATTTGAAGACCTTACAAATTGAAATTCACCTGAAAAGCAAGCCTTACTTATCAGAAAACAAGATTTATATTCCTTTTTTTTTTTTTTTTTTTTAATTTGAAAGCAATGCATCTTCAATTGCTTTGGCAAAATCTTAATGGACAAAAAACAATTTATAATTGATATACAAGGGGCCAGAAGTTAAATACAAGGATAAAGGTAGGAATTCCACCTTACTCAAATACAGATGGGCATGTAGGTCAAATTTAATGACTGACTAAGGTAGCTGTAAAGACTATTTAAGAGCAGGCTTTAAGAAACTGGGACATTTAATCTCAGGCCCTAAGGATTAAAAGTATTGTCTAAAGCTCAAGTCCCAAACTTGCTTTGACTGAATCATATTCTACTCAGGATGTTGTAGAAAGAGTCGAAAGCATATCTTCATACAACAGCGTTTGTCAGAGTGAGGCAAAGACCGACCTCCAATGCTGAAGTTAAGTTACTTTCTACTTTAAATTCCTCCACACAAAGGTTTTTACTTTGCTAATTATTGCCTCAACTGTGAGGGCAATGAATTCATTAGTAGTGGTAAAAGAAATATTTTGGTAACAGCATATTATTATGATTAACATTTAACTTGACAGATCAGTAAACAGTGAAAAGTGGTGCTAGAGTTTAAGTGGGGTACTTAACTGAAAAGTAAATGACTATTATAGAGACTTTTCCACTGAGGGACTACACACAAGCTACTGCACTTGGCAGATCATTATTCTTTGAAACCATGACATTAACAGCCATGCAAATGACACTGTGATTTACTGTCACCCTTACTGCTTTTTTTCTCCCTACATGATTTCCTTTAGGTTGATAAATCGAACGTACAGATTCTATAGCAACTTTCACTAAGGATGTCAAAGAGTGAATGGTCTGAAGTGAAATAAAGTGAATGAATCAATTGACCAGAGAAGCACCGTGGGGTATTTTATGCAAGGACATAGAAAAATACAAATGCAAATCTGAAATACATATAAAAGGATTAAACTCAAGTGTTAGGATAACAGAATTTTATTTTGTAATGAGTGTAATTGAGCCTACAAATTGGTGAGGACAAAACTACAAGGGTTTGGGCTGAGGCTTTTATTTCTTAAACTTTTTTAGAATTATTTTTTTTTTTCAGCAAGAGTACAAAATGAGAGAAAAATAAAAGAAAACGAAACTCTGTGAAAAAGTAATTTCTGTTCCTTATATGATGGTCTTAAAATAATCAGTAAAATCTACATCTTTAATAAAAAGCCTCCTGGTACTTTGAACTGTGCAGCTGACAATAGACTCTGCTTTATTGTTCACTTATCTGCCTTTCCTAAATCTCTCCAAGGACTAGCTATGTGGGTAGCTCCCTTAAAGCAACACAAGTCAGGAAGAGCTCCTCCAAAGTCAGTAACATCATGCTTATTTTGGACAGGAGCTGCACCACAAATCAGCGCTGATAAAGAGCCACTGTATGATTAATAAAAATATTATCTATGTGCAGAGATTCACAGAAGCCAGCTTCATATACCCAGACTCCCTATGCTAAGTACAAATATGTCCAGGAAGCAAGTGATTTGCTCAAAGTTGAAGAAACACACCTACCCCACCTGCAGCCACAGAATACAAGCAGCAGTAGGCAAGATTTCATTATTTTATTTGTAACGCTTTAAAATGACAATCAATAATGAAGTTCTCGAATTTTCTCCCAAGTATTGACATTCAGTAGGCGACCCTGCCACAAATACGTTCTAGTTCAACAAATACATGAAGAAGGCAGGCCTGCTAAGTCTCCAGATTAGCACAATAAACATTTTTAAGGTTTTTCTAGTGATATATTAGAAGTTATGGAAGAGTAAATATCCAAGTTTATACTGTAATATCTTAAACCCCTGTTCTTAACTAATGCTTCTTTATTAGATAAATATGTCACAAGAGAAGAACGGACTTTAGAACAAATAGTAAAAAAAACCCCACCCTAAAACCACAGCCAGGATATTGCCATAAGGTGATAGCAGAACTTTATCAGCAGAAATGAATCAAACTTGAAGGAAATCTATAGATTCTAATTCACCTCCTGTCTCTGCACATCATTGTCCAGAAGGTTTATGCAGCTGCACAGCTAACCAAGCAATGGGTAAACCTCTGCACCATGAAGAATTCTACATCAACCAAGACTTTTGTTTTGCTTCTCAGATGGCCTCTGTGGTAGCTCAAAGCCAGCCTGTTAATGCTTAACAGATTTCCCATGATAGCATTACCATAATATTTATCAAAAACTATTTCATTCTGTGAGGCCCCACTGCAACAAAACCCAGCAAAACAAGTTAACTTCAAGTCTGTGAATTCAAGGGAACTATTTATTTTTCTTTAAGCGATTTATTTAGATCAGAACCTAAAATCCAAATCCCAGATGTCTTTCCAACTTTTCTTTATTTTGGCTGAAAGCAAGCAATCAAAAAAATTCCATAAAAACAGACTGCAGAATATTTCTGTACTGGAGAAGAGAGGATGAAGTGAATATCTCAACACAGAAACCGTGTTTCATGCAACACTGTCCATTCTTTAAAATACATTTATGATTCAGAAAGCTCTAATTATCCATTCTCTAAATCAAAACTATTTAGAAGCACATTCATTGTTCAAGTCAGTTTGTCTGTCAGAAGACTATCAGGCTGTGAGTCACCATTACTATTCTTGTTTTTCTAAGCACAGACAAGTTCTATCCAAACCATATTTATGCTCTGCTGACCAAGAAAATTGTCAATGGAAATCCATGCAAAAAGCAGGGTGTCCTACACTTCTGCACCACTCGAAACAAGTAAATTTAGAAAGACTTCATGCTCTTGCCAAAAAGCCTGCCGTAAGAGATCAAATGCTTCATAACAATAAAGCGATTTTATAGTCCTCTCTCATTTAGCATCATTTCCTCTCTGTGCTGCCAGCCAGGGATGAGGGGAGAGAGAGATGCTGGACCCGACAAGTTGCTCTACTCTTAGAGATGATAATATGTGGTGAAACACAGAAGAACATGTCGGTTGTGGTTCTATTTCACAAACACTACAACTGAGACATTATTTACTTCCGTTGCACAACTGCTACCCACGCGTTCCCTCCCTGCGACAAATTTTGGCTGCCACAGAAACCCTGTCTCAGCCAGTGCTCTGAAACTCAACAGTGGCACCTAGTGTCTATTCTTTATCACATCTAAATACTTAAAATATACTAAGGGGGTTTTGTGGACCACTTAAAACCAATTTTCATTTTTGCAACTGTCTAAAAAATGTACTAATTTTTCTTATTAGAAAGGCTCTTCTATCTCTGTCTAGCTTTGCAAAGTTAATTCTTTTCAATGTTCGATCTGTTTCAGATTCTATTCTGTTGTTTTGGTTGGAATGGTGGGTTTGGTTGTTTTTTTTTTTTTACGTATGATATCTCCTTTATAATCAACTGGGCATTATTCTAACAGCCATTCTCTGCTTTGTACAATGACAACAGTAGATGCTGATTAAGCCTTCCCCCCAGTTTAAGTGTGTTTCAGATTGGTGTTTTGACTAGAGAAATTTAAACAGAGTGCTAAAAGCAAATTCTACTCTTTTTTTTATAATTATATATTAGCATAAAAGCTAGAAATACAGAGATTGAATAATAGAAAATAGAGAGCTGCTAAGAACTTTTTATATTAAATAATGTAGGTCTTTTCTAGAATCCAAAGTTGAACTCCTGTCTCAAGTTGACAGACAAGGTGGCAAAAGTATGGATGCTAAAAAAAGATATGACAAAAATATATAAACCTGCACAAAGATGATATATGCATCACCAGTTTAAGCATCTTGAGATATGGACATCTGTGCTAGGGTTTAAAACCTTACCATCTTCTTTGAGGTCCACTGCCACAATTCTGGAAGGCAGACTTTGGCCTGTTTGGGACACTGGCCGCAAGAGTCCCTTGGGAGACAGTGCTACAGGGCAAAGGGGTCCAAGGAAGGCTGGGAATTCTTCAAGAAGGAAATATTAGAGGTGCAGGAGCACCTTCTATGACCAGGGGACCCGCAGAATGGATGATGGAGGGGTGGTGGATGTTGTCGTTGTGGTGGACTTTAGTAGGCCTTTGACCCTGTCTCCCACAGCACCCTGCTGGAGAAGCTGGTGGCGCTAAAAACTGGCTGGACGGCCGAGCCCAGAGAGCTGTGGTGAATGGAGTTAAATCCTCTCGGCAACCGGTCACAAGTGATCATCCCCAGGGCTCGGTTCTGGGGCGAGCTTTATTTAATATCTTCATCAATGATCTGGATGAGGGGATCGAGTGCACCCTCACTAAGTTTGCAGATGACACCAGATTGAGCGGGGGTGTCGATCTGTTCGAGGGTAGGAAGGCTCTGCAGAGGGATCTGGACAGGCTGGAGCAATGGGCCCAGGTCACCATATGAGGTACAACAAGGCCTAGGGCCGGGTCCTGCATTTCGGTCACAAC
>JANHFX010012715.1:0-12282 GCA_027560015.1 Chloroceryle amazona | reverse complement strand
GAGTGAGAAGAGGCTGTCCCTTTCCTCTTGACACTCAGCCCTCAGATATTTATACACATTGATCAAATCCCCTCTCAAGCTTCTCTTCTCCAGATTAAAGAGCCCCAGGGCTCTCAGCCTTTCCAAGCCATCCCCAAGTCCTGGAACCTGACTGCACACCAAGGCCCTTCTCTGCAACGTGGCGTCTGCTCATGTGTTTCCCTCCAACATGAGTATTAAGCACAAAGCAGCGGGTAAGTGTTCTGAGAACATACTGTTGTATTCAAAGCATACATAAGGATGCTCTAACAACTTATGATACAGAACCTGTGGAACTGGGACCTAGAATTGCAGACTTGCTGCTGTAACTTTGCAGAACGTTACTGGCTGGCCTGCCTGCCTGCAAAATCAGCACTCATCTAACGTGGACAAGCTGGGTAAAAATTGTATTATTCCAAGAAGTCCCCAGTACCTTATTTTAAAATATTTTAAAAAACAACAGCAAACCAAATTATTCTTGGACTCAAGCAGAAATTATTTAAATTTCTATTGAGAAGGTTAAATAAGAGTTATGAGCTTAACTGCTTCATCTAATCCAAAGCCTAGTGTACTGTTCTGGCACAAGTTTTACCTACTGTCAGAGAACTTGCACCTTAGGGCAGGCAACTTCATCTCCAAATTTGATACTGGTTTTATGGTCCTTCCTACTTCAAATCCCACCTATTTGAAGTGAAATTGTGGTAATTAGGTATTAATACCAGGAAAGGTGAAGCAGTGATTCTTCTCCTTCCTCCGTTTCTTTGTCAATAGATGCTACCCTTCCAAAAGCTGGGACCTAAACTGGAACATATAAACTCACGCTCATGTTCAGAAAGGAAAAAACATTTATTTTCTCAACTAGTGAACACTGCAGTGTTTTTCCTATGGGATACTGCTGAGCCAAACAGTCTTCATATCACTTGTACAACCTGTGGCTCCTTATGCTGGAAGCAAAATACTGCAACCCCCCGTGCCCTAGGTACAGATTTTGGTTTTCACAGGAGTGACTGGGTTTGGTGGGTGAGCTGGCACAGAGGGATTCACTCATCCAAAGGTTTTAAGAATTAGAGAAATAAGTGATCGTTGTGATTTTTCCTTACTAATCACAGTAGCTCAGAAGAGTAACTGAAACCCAGGGATGGAGGTATAAACCCAGCTTAATCCACTGTCCCTCCAGCCCTCGAGGGACCCAGCAGCTGTTTTCCAAATGCAGTTGTTTAGGAAATGCTATTCATTCGGAGGAATTGTTTCAAACATTCACAGCCGTTTGCTATGGCTATAATGAACTGTTACTAGACTGTTAACCTGAAGGAATCTGACACACAATTCCCCTTGACAGTCAGTGGATTTTTCTGAAGTGTTTAGTCCTAAACTAGCAGGACCTCATAAACACAACCACATTTGTAAGGACGCACACAGATCCAGGATTTTCTTAAATAGCAAGTGTTGACATGACAATCTCATTCAAATCAAATTTATTTTAGCTCTTCCTATGCACCAAAGCATATCTAAAGAAATCCTCCATCTGCTGCTGCAGGAATGACTTCTCTTCCTAAAATACCTTACATGTCCAAAGCAAGCTAGGGCCTAAATGATGATTCATTGCTACTGCACAAAAGGCTGCTTTTTTATCTGCACAAGTTTATTTCAGAACAAGATACTGTGTAATTATTCAGAATATATTCAAAAGTCCAGCGCACATTGATAGGATTCCCAAAGGCATCACACTGTAAGTGGAATATGCCTTCTATTAAAGTACTGCCTTTTCCAATTAAGAAGCAAATGCAAATTTCAGTAGGCTTCCAAGAAGTTAGAGAGCACAAATAAAAGGGCTGTTTTGTATTATGCCTATCAGGAGATGGGTATGGCTTAATCTGCTTGTTAGAAGAGAAATACCTTGCCAAAATTAACAGATCTAATTCCTTAATCTCTTGTACCACACACTGTAGCCTATTAGGGAGCAAATTATGGAGAAATCCAGACAGAGAACCACACACAATAGTGTGCTTAGCAAAACCATGCAGTGCCTTCCAGTATCTTCAATTAACAATCAACTCGAAAGACCTCAAACACCAACAGCTTGCTCAGTTAAAGCCTCATTTTGTTTCAATTCTGGTTTCACTGAATCTCAGAATGACTGCAGCTCTCGAGAATACGATCCAGCCCACTCTTTCTTATGCACAGTGTGCACTATTAGTTCTGGTAGGTTCAAATCTACCAGATGAAAAGAGACAGATGACAATATCATCAGTAGGGCGAGAGGAAAGTAACACTAAAACCCTAAAAAGTCATGATGCTCACCCAGGCTTCTGTACCCCAAGAAAGTTGCATTCAAAACCTAACAAAGACTTTTTATTCCCACCCCCGCCTTGATAGTTATAAGTCTTGCAACTGAAGAAAGCAGGGACCAAAGTATAGACCACTGTGAAAATCACACAAATCTACTCATCTGGATTCCCAGCTATTATTTCCTCCTGCACTGTGTCTATCCTTGGATGTCTGAGGACAGTGCCAGCAGCCTCAGTGAGAGGCTGGACAAGTTGCAGATGAGTCCCTCCAGTTCACGCCCTGTTAGCAAAACTGCTCTGACAAGCAAGCTTCACGCAGGAAAACCTCAGCCTTCAGAATGTCAGCATGGCACTTTCATAAGCACTAACTTCACTTACAAAAGTGGAAGTGTTAAAGGCTCCAATGATGTAACTTCATCTGTTGAAGCTGTTGATCCAATATGATGGAAACATTTCATACATTTGTATTCATATCATATTCATAATGGTTCCAAAGGAGCTATTTAATGTCAATTAAATGCTATTACAGTGTCAAAGGGAGTTCATTTTCAATATATTTTATTCTTCTTTAATACATTGTTGCAGTACTAATACACTTTTATCTCAATAACAGTACAGCAAAGTTAACTGACTATAAATGAAGCGAAATAATGAAAAATTTCCTTTTGTTCCTAAAGCAAATGATATTGGCCCATTGCCTGTCTGCCTGCCCAGTCGAAAACACGGTGTTTTCTCTTTGTCTTCCAACACTGAAAAAACCCAAGAGTAGTAGCTGCATAAAAAGCGTATTAATATATGAACCACTGTTTGAGGAGGTCCTCTTCCTCCTCGACAGATTTCTAATGCCTCTTTTCTGGCCTCTACACTTAGCTACTAAAGAGAAACTAATTCCTTCTGGTCTTTTCTTTATCCATGCTTCATTCTCCCTTCAGCTGATTTTATGCACCCTCTCACAGTAACCATTTCTCTGATATCTTCCAAGTAGTTCCCTGCTTCCTGCTTTAATTAACAAGTCACAGCAAGAGTTTTCCTCGTCCTTCTCCCCCCTTAATTGGCAGACCACAGTTCTACTTGGCACTCAAAACTTTGGATACCTTTTTTGTCCACTCCACACTATCAAACTCTCATGCAGATCTGTGCCCTGTCTAGATGTATTTAGTTATTTTTTTATTTTTAACTGAATTTGTGCTTTTCATCAACTTTTCCTTAAGAGCTGTACGTGCTGCTCTAGGCTGGTACTTGTCAACCAGTCCCCAATGTGATGGCAGTTGTGTTTTCCACCTATTCCGTATGAACTGGCACAGAAATGTCTGACCCTGTGGTGCAACAAATGTGACTGAAAAGCATGAAGGTTGCAGGTTACACCACAACCCTGTCCTGTGGCACAACCCTGTCCTGCACCATCTGCTGGACCACCCTGCTTGGCAGGAGATGAAGCTGAACTAGGTCCCATTCCTGATATATGGGAATACATTTAAACTCTAGGTTAATCAGCCCCAAAGCTTGTGATTGCTCCTCTCTCCCATGGCTTGAATTCAGTGACCCTTTCCCCTTTTGCCTCAAGAAATCACATATTTGAGGCTTCACAATGTGCGTGCTGTAAGGAATTAATGATGGGGTCTATTCGTTAATTTACAAGCAATTATATGAAGTCCAATTTTGTAAGCCTAGCACTTAAGCAGGGCAATGACCCTGTTGACAGTCTCACACCTTTTACCAGACAACATGTTGTCCAAAAGCAGCTCGTATTCCCAAGAACCTCTTAGAAGAAGAATTTTGCACAGAAGTTAGTGAAAGCTCCGCTGCCTTTGGCCAGCTTTGCAATCCAGAGATGCACATACTCCCAGAGTCTCTAACTGGGCTTTCAGGACATTTCTTGTCTCTGTTCCTTACCAGCTTTTCTCTCAGTCTAGTCCCTTGACTTCTATTCTTTTACTAAGTTAGTTAACAAAGGGCTTTAACAATGTTTTATATTGACAAAACTATAAATGGTACCTAGGTTGCTCCAGTATCAAGACAGCCCGTGTTTGCCTGGAAACATTCCTACTTACAGCACCTTCAAACATCCCAACACATAATTTCTCAAGACAACCCATTAAACTGCAGCATGAATGCATTTATAAGCACTAAGTCATAGTAAAACAACGGCACATTCAATCGAGAAAACAATGATAGGAACTTAGAATGACTTGGTTGTGTAAAATCAACTGTGGATCAAAAGGAAGTAAATTGGGAGGTCACTCTGGAATATTTCTGCACAAACGAATGCCAAAGTCAATCTGTACCTGGGGTTGCAAACAGAAGGTGCCATTTTCCAGAGATGGGTAAGGATGGATACAGAAAGACTACTCATGCTAAAGGATGTAGCTAGAACACGTTCAAAACTGTAATTTCACCTATTCAATATATGTCAGAATAGAAGCACTACAAATTAGTCATTGAAGACCAACACAGAATTTTGAGAACTTTCATAAATCCTCTTTGAAAAAGGGTTTATGTTATTAAACCTTTGAATACCCACTTTGAACTTTCCTTTCCAGTTTCACCATGGATTCCAAAAGCTCTCATTGCAGACAGGAGCTATAGCACACTACAAAGATGTCTACAGCAACCTTACCCAGGTACTTTTTCCCCAAATTGAAAAAAAACACAAAACACCAAAACAACAAATACAACAAAACTCTTTCTGGAGCTAAAAAAGTTTTTCTCCTAACAAGTCAGGTTCATTTCTCTATAAAGATGCAATGGCCACAGTAAGGCTAAGTCACAGAGAAGGATTTCTCATCAGCTCCAGGTTTAAAAGCAGCAGTTAGTGGGGGCTTTCTACCTTGCCAGTCACTAGACAAACAAGCACTCCTAATGCTTCACTATCTTTCTGGTGTTAGTGGGAAAAATGTTCTATTAGTATCAAAATGAAACTAGGCAGCATGCTGAATGCAAGCTGGCTTTGCTCTGCTCTGTCAAGAGAACAGAAGAGTACAAGGATCTTCTGTACACTTGGAAACCAAATGAAATCACTTAAGAAAAACCTCTCTAAAAGAGCTCAAAGGAACCTGCTGAATAAAGACAGCAGTTGTGCTGCTTCCCTGACATTTTATGAAAAGACAACCTCTCTGAAGATTTCAGATCTTTCCTAGGAACAAACACAATGTTTATAGACAGAATTCAAGAAGTTACGATTGCAAAAAATGGATAAAGGCAAAAAATTGTAACTAATGAGCCTCTATTTAATGCCTTAAAATACTGATTTAGTAAGAGTAACATTATAGCCTTTTGAGTCTTCACTAGGAAAAAAAGTAGGGCATTTTACAGAGTAAGTACACACTATACCAAACATACTGAAAACACTTTTTTTTTCCCAGTAAACTCACTGTATGTGTTAAAAACAATTTCCTGAATTAATTGTGTTAACTTATGATAGAAATTCTACAACATTTGCTTACTTTCCCATATGCTGAAGGACCATTCAGGACATACTCTTACCTTTCCTGCTGCCTATCTTTTAGGAAGGAGCAATAATCACACAAACATGCTTTTAAAACACAGGCTTTTCAAGAGTCCCTTTAAGCCTCTGCTTATATCAAAGCATATTAGCCACATCCTATCAAACTGTATAAAACTGTTGGGATTTGGTAGCAGAGAACCCAAGTGATGCTACCACAAAAGGTGAGTCAATTACTGGTTTTTCAGACTCTTTGAACATATTCAGCACATCCCAGTAAATCCCTGCCCAAGTGTCTCTTCCATTCTACCCTATCTAGTGAGAACACCAACTCTTTGCATGGTTGTGGGCATTTTTGTGATGTATATACATTAATTGTATTTCTTTCCTACACCTGGGATAAGTAAATAGGTTTACGTTTGGTTTTCCTTTTGCTTCTTTGCACCTTTTAACACTGGGTGTCTCTCCTAAGCCTGATATAAATAATGGAAATTACTTTAAAGTCATGTGATCTTTCTAGAGATAAGCCCACTCTCTTCAGAAACACTTTCCAGCTCTCGGCAGAAACGGATAGTTAGTAATTTCTGTTGCTCAGCTGATCATTGCCTATTAATTTTATACACAGAAATGCTTATTTATTCAACTCTGGTTTCTGATCTATGAAATACATATTATTTTAATTTTAAATTATTTCTACTGAATATCTGCTGCAATGCTAATGTTTTGTTGTAATACATGGACATCTGCAAGTATCTCAGGTCAACATGACTCAGAAAGCTAGAAAAAAAAGTGAAAAATAAATACGGCAAGAATCATAGCAAGGATTTCAGCATCTGCTCATCCACTTGGTTTCCCGTGGCAATCTTTCATGACATGACTAAATTACTCATGCATAATTCTTTCTTCCTAAATATGGACCTCAATTTTATGAAAGCCTCCATAATTCATAACAAACTGGTTACCCTTTAAATTCAACACAAAATGAATCACCTTGGGAGAAGGAACCTCCTGTAGCTCAAATATGTTTTAGCCATAGAACTTGAGAGCAATATTCATTCAGGACTATTTTTGGTTTTATTCTTGTGAAAGGCAGTACCAAGGTAAAATCCAAGCAGTACATATAATGCAACAGCAAATTTAATACTGAAGAAAACAACAGCTACTGAATAGCAGAACACATTGCCACAGCACCCAGGCATAGAACTCAAAATTAAGTATGTATGGGTCATGGAAAGAGCTGCCATGTTTTGGTGAGAAGAAAATACTTGGCTTTGAGGTAGTAAGAGTGAGATCCCCCCCGCCCCCCAAAAAAACACAGCAAAAGAGAAAATTTACTGCAAGATTTACTCATAACTACCCCCTTTATAGGATAAGCTTGACTGTTCTTCCTTTTAAAGCATCTGCCAAGTTCCAACATCAAAGAAAGAATTATTAGACTAGACCTGGTCCCTAAGAACGTTCAAAGCTCTTGAAAACATAGGGGAAAATTAGAAACAATGGTTTCTGCAGAATATCCACACTACTTCTTATCCAGTGTGTATGTTTTGCACCCTTTTAAAAATGGAGACTGATGGTCCAGCTCCATTTGGAACACAAAGGAGAAGCTAGAGCTGTTTGTGCATGTGACAAGGCATCTATCAATAGGATTATTATACTGTGTCTGGAGCACTAACTTTTTTTCTCCTGAATTTACACTGTGCTCATAAAAATAAGTCTTCGATACAAGATTTGACTCCCTAAGGCCATCTCGGTGTTAAATAAGAAATCTAGATTCATATCTGTACCTTAGACTGTATATAGCTGCATGACTGAAACTTAGAAGTAATTCCTCCCTGGAGTTTCTGCTCCAGTATTTCTATACTCTCTTGAGTATCAACAACTCAAAATCAGTTTGTATTAAGGGGCAGTAGATGACTAAAGTGCTTAAGAACAAGCAACAGTCCCAACTATGCATCGAAAACTAAAGAAATGAGAGAGGGCTTCTGCATCTGCATGAACCTGAATTCAGTTTGCAGGACTCTTGAGGCCAGCGATAAAATGTGGATGTGTACAGAAGAGAGGAAGGATGTATGGCCTCAAGTTTTTCATTCCCAAAAAAGTTACTGTCTGGATGCCTGAACCACTGGGATTCTTCCGAAAACCCAGACAGGCACCTATGTGCAAAGACTACAGGATTTCCAAAGCCTGCAAGTAATTTCTTCATGCTTCATCTTCACTGGTAAGATCTGAGTGACTTTAAAAGTTCAGCCACAGAGGTTTTGTGAGGATAAACCCCAGTGGAGACTGACAAACATGACTGTGAGACTATGGTGACTAAGTAACTACATTTTTGGGTTTCATATGGACAGACTCTGTCTGCAGGATGCTGCCTAAATACAGGAAAACAGGGTTATTAAAAATGTGGAGCTTGCAGCTCTTCTGTGTCTGTGCTCTCTGAGCTTCAGATGGCAGCTCTCCTGTCTTTGGATTCAGTGACGAAGCATTTCCAGGGCACTGAAAACGTATCAAAGTGCTGACAGAAGCCGAGCGCTCCGCACTGACACTTCGGGGACTAGAAAGTTATCAGGCTAAAGCTCTTCTGTGTCTAGAGAGACTTAATTTGAGCAGCATGGCTCTATCTTGTTCACTGCATTAGCCCTCGAGAGTTCTCCCAGACGCATTGCTAAAACTGCTACATTTCAGACACAGGGAGGTAGCTCTGCCAGCAAAGCTAATCAATGATACATTAATCAGTTAGAACTTTTAAGGGACAGATAATTATCCAGACCTTTAAGAAAATGCTAGAATATCCAGCATCACCTTCAGATCATTGACCTCTGGAGTCACTGATTCCCAAACCCTGATACAGCTACCACAGTGCACCAAATTTTATAAGGCCTTTAATTATGAATCACAAATAGTCTAAAACCTACCTAAGTAGTTTAATTCCCCCCCCCCCTTTTTTTTCCTTCTCTTTTCACAGAAGCACTACCCTTTGTCTACCAAGATGATAAATCAATCCAATCAGAACTCAAATATAATAGAATTTCAAGTGTTTTTTTCCAAATAATCTTTCTCCAGTAATAAGCAGTATTCATCTGCTACAATTATGTGTAACTAGAATTGTTAAATGCAAATGTGTAATGTAAATGCTTAATTTTCTCTGTTCCTTTTGTAAAACACGCAAAAAAGGCTAACATTTTAGAGAACTCATACTAAAGCTAAGTAGCAGGAACATGCTTTCGCTGCCTTAAACCCTTCTCTGCACAAGAAAAATCTAAGCCTCATATTCCCGTCTTTTTACGCTCTTTTTATTTGGATTTAAGAAGCAGTATGATGTTTCTGTTCCACCTACCTGTCATCTTTGAAGCTGAGTTTTAAATCCGTTAACCTAATTAGTCAAAGTAAGTGGTAGTTTGAATAGTAATTTCAACAGAGTGTGATGTAATTAGGAGAAGAGAGAGTTTCTTTTAAGTAAGAGTGCATACAAGTGTGTGTCTCGTACACGTACTAGAACAAGCACGCCATTTGCGATTGTAAGGCTAGTTTTCTGTATTTAGAGCTAGTCAGAACTCACTAGAAAAGTTTTATTTTCCAAAATGGATTTTCAGAAGCAATGGTAAAGATGTATAAATACATTTCAAACGCTTACAGCTTTAATGATTGGGGGCAGACGATTCTGATTCGGGGGGAAATTTTGTCAGCGACAAAACAAATAACGCAAATAATGTGCAACATCTTCAAGACATCCTTCCCATGATCCTTGGGAGGAGACACCATATGCGACCCTGTGGTCCCTGGGATCTTTTTGCAAATCTGAGGGCCGAGTCAGATGGTGACACACTCAGTCCTTTAGGAAATGGTGGACTGCAGCAATTGTATGTTTTTGGCTGGTTTGTATTAATAGCAGTCTTAACTGAAAGAGTTGTTTTCTGTACAAAATCTAGGTAACCTCTTGTTGCCAAGTGCTTTATTTCCAGCAGCACTGCTTTTGATGGGCCCCACTCGGCCTATGGTTTGAAATCTCTTCACCCACAGCGTAGAGCCTGTGCTAGCATTCCTCACTAGTATGAGGAGTTTATTTTTAAAACACTCCTACCAGCTAGGGATGCTAGATGCATCTAAATGAGACATTAGCAACATTTGCAAAATCTGCTTGGGCAGCCTCACGAACTCTGGAAGCGCAACCAGCAGAACCTGGGACTTGGCTGGTTCCTCAGCTAAGATTCAAGGGAAAAGGAGCATCCACACAGGTGGATTAAGCTTCACTCCTGGATCCCAGCGTGTGATCGTTTCTTTAATACTAAGCTTCATATTCCTTTTCTTTCTGTGCTATTTGTTTAGACTGTGATCTCCTGCTTTGAATTTCTATGACATACACAGAAGAATGGCACAAAATTTCATGAACAAGTTTACCACTGTTGTAATTGAAAAAAAAATCCCCAAAGATTTTATCAGGTTTAAGGCAGCAGTCACAAAGAGGTTCCAGAACCGCGTCATCTGGATATTCTGTATATTCAGAGAAAATGATTTCACTTCTGCCAGCTTATTCGGTGACAGAAGTGACTCTAGGTTACTTCAAAAAACGTGATAGGCCTTCTTAATAAGTATCTAACAGCACAGAAACCTGATCACAGACTTGAGTTCATGACTTGAAACTGATAGCTGAGGCCAAACCTCAACCTGCATGCCTGGCATTTCCTTCATCATACAGGCAACATTTTCATTATCTACACAAAGCCTTCCTAACACAAAGCATGACATCATTTATCTCTGGAAAACAAATGAACTAATATTTACAGCCTGCAATGATCAGAACTAGACCAGACAGTACAAGAGCCACTCTACATTTCCAACTACTTGAAGCTCTTTCTAAGGCCTCTTTTCAGGCACAAACAACATGACCTTGCACTGCATATTATCTTTCCTTGGATCAGGACATTGGCCTAAACAGAAGAGGAATTGTCCTTTAAAATTAATTCAGTTTAAAGCTAAATTTAAAAAAAGCAACCAAAAAAAAAACCAATCAAAAAACCAAAATCAAAAAAAAATCAACTGTGGTGTTAAAACATCTACTGGTCTTTGCACACCAATTTACAGAGAAAAAGCTCTTTAGGCTGCAAGATTGACATGAACCTACCCAGTTAACTCCACACACAGGAGATCCTCCCTGTTCCAAAGCATACGATGCCTCAGTATTTTTCACTTGTGTAATAGTCACTGGCTTTTATTGTAAGAAGTTTTATTTTAGTCGTCAGAAACTTGCGCTGAGATTTCCCCAGCAGACCTGTACACCAGTTGCCTTCCAAAAGAAATAAACTACTGTCTGGTGTATCTGATACAGCGTACATCGCTGGCAGCATATGGTTTTAAAGAAAGATTATTTAATTTTGTTTAAAAATTCAGCAATTTTAGCCATTGGTCTCAAAGGTTTTTATATGACTATGATATAATTAACTACATTTCATGCAATCGTAAAAACCCCAAAGTCATAAATGCAGAGCTGAGCACTTTGAGATTTGTATTTCAATCCTGCAAGAGCTCATAAATCATCCCATTTTCATTCACAGATGGATGTTATGTCACACATTGCAAGGTCACTGCAGTAGATTAAAGCAAACAGTCAAGCTTTCAATAACCAGGAGAAGTATGAAAGAATCACAAGGAATGAAGGGTAACACTGGAGCCAAGATGCAATGAATTAGGAGAATTCTGACCAAAAAAAACACCACAACAGGGAAAAGGTTTCTACAAAGTCTTTCTTCAGGAGTCCCGCAGAGCTGCTTAGATTTTGTAGAGAGATCCTGCATTAGAGGGTTCCTAACCCTTATAACCATCTTTATTAAAAGAGGTAAGAATGCTCAACAGGATTGTTCTGTCAAATGGGTCTTCGAGTGGCCTATTTCTTTCTCACGTACCAATTATAAAATGCAAGTGCCATTTTTGCCAGTGCAAGACTCTCAGAGTCTTCAATCTGGATACTTCAAGAGCTCTACTGAATAGATTTAGTTTAGAGTGGTGAGCGGGTGAGAAAGATCAAGTGTGTCAGACACAAGATATTTTAGAATCATAAAATATGGAATAGCTCAGCAGCAACAGAGGAATTAACTCAATTAATACAACTGCTACATCCTCAAAGTCTCTGGTAGGATGTTGGAGAGAACTGCATTTATTTGATAACACCCATTAACATATTCATAGTCTACGAATTAAAAATATTTCCCATTAAAATTTCCAAGGGCATTTATGTAAGAATGCAAACCTGAAATCCTAAGACAATGCCATGTGGCACCAAATAATCAGAGAAAAGCTGTGTGTTACTTTTTACTGAGGTCAGAATGTCACCTGTGCGCTGTCTCACGAAGGCTTCCCTTTACTTATCATCGAAAAAGTCTCGGAACAAAGTCACAGAATCTCAGAATAGTTGTGGCTGGAAGAGACCTTCAGGATCCTCCAGCCCAACCTTATTCCCAGCCCTATCAAACCACTGAACCATGTCCCTAAGCACAACATCTGCCCAGATCTTAAACACCTCCAGAGATGGGGACTCCACCA
>JANHFX010012713.1:16872-28894 GCA_027560015.1 Chloroceryle amazona | reverse complement strand
TCCCCTCCCCTCCCCTCCCCTCCCCTCCCCTCTCCTCTCCTCTCCTCTCCTCTCCTCTCCTCTCCTCTCCTCTCCTCCCCTCTCCTTTTTTTTTCTTTTTTCTCCTCTTCTCTTTCTTTTCTTCTTTCTCTGTTAGCTTTTGGCTGGATCAATTCTCATAAGTGTCTCCTAGCACAGATTTAGAATGTGAGGCTAAGCATCATACATGACATAGACTAAAAGCAAAATTTTGAGAAGATGCAAGTAGAGATTAACACCTTGTTATTTGTCAAGGTCATGACTGTGGTCTGGATAAGGAATAGAGAAGAGCAGGGGGAAACCATTTAAATTTGCAGTTTTTGAAGGAAGTGTTGAGCCTGAGAGAAGAGTGCACTTTGAGGTAGTTTGCCCATTCCTTTTTTTTGCTTTCTGACCTCTGTCTCCCCTTTTACCTCAAGTTTGTTCCTTGTAGTAATTTGACCTTGATAAAGTGAAGTGAATCATGTACACCAGAGTGAAGAGGATAAGAGGAAACAAGGACTGGGGTAGAGTTGCAAAGTAAGCTGTGTGAGAAGGCACAGTTGCAAAACTGTACAGGGACGTCACACAAAACTTGATTGAAATATTGGATGCACCTCTTGCCTGACTGGTGCCCCAGTGTCTCCACAATAACTCAAGAAAAGCAATGTTCTTGCCTCAAAAAACAAATAATTGTTATGAAGGAATTTCCTTTGTTTTAGAGGTATTTGTTAGTCTTTATGTCTTAAATCTGTTTGTTTCACTATGATTAGCAGTTGCAATCCTTAATTCAGGCATGTAACTGTTTAGTCATAAAACAAGATAGATTTTAGAGATAAGATAATTACATTTTAACCCTGTGCTCAGAAAAACCACAAACCCAGAAAGAAAGCCCTGATGTTCCACTCTCTGAGAAAAAGTAGTGGGTTTTGACTGATACAATTCTGCCTTTTGATTTCCTGCTGTCAAACTTCGGCCACAATCCATCATACTAGTTAGTATCTCCCTTCACTTCAACGGGACTAACCACGGGTGAAGGTATGCCTCAGCAAGGATAAGTGAGACAGAGAGAGGCGATAAAAAAAATTCACTATTTTGGTAATTCAGGTCAGATTTTTCTCTCATTAGTTTATTACCCTCAAACCCCACAAAGGTGCTACTAAACCTAATCCATTTATTAAACATCATCCTGCTCCCATGCATGTGGGCGCAGTAGTTCCACGGGAGTTTCTGTTGCTGCTTTATTCACTTGATGAGCAATTATTATTCACATGAACACATTTAGAACATGTTACTTGCATGAATAACTCCAGATTTTCCTTCCAGGCTGGCAGCCTCAGCACTAGGTTTAGACACCTGCATTCACTTGACTACAGTGTAGGTGCTGTTAGACTGGTGTAAAAGCATCTGACAAGGACGAACTGATTACAATTGATTACCTAACTGAATACTTAAATTCAAGCAACGGACTGCACCCCTGATCACTTCAGCCAATGGAGCTTAGAGAGGGATTCAGGGCACAAGCATAGGTGCTCACCTGAGGATGAAGTCAAAAGGGTCTCTAGACCCCTTGGACTGTAC
Source organism: Chloroceryle amazona (assembly GCA_027560015.1). Taxonomy (NCBI): domain Eukaryota; kingdom Metazoa; phylum Chordata; class Aves; order Coraciiformes; family Cerylidae; genus Chloroceryle; species Chloroceryle amazona. The sequence goes on along the minus strand of JANHFX010012713.1, from coordinate 27,316 downwards.
TGGCAAGATCTCAAAGACTATAGCAGGAGCATGGGCATGTAGCATGCCCATGGCACCTGAGCCTCTCCCAAGCTATCTAATGGTATGCCTGTGCTCATGCCTATGCTGCTGACATGCTTAGCTGGCTACGGATGGCTAGGCAGGTGAGTGGGATGCTCAGCCTACAGCAATACACACATCAGCTCCCCACAGAGTGTGTTAATGTGGGCCTGACACTGCCATAACCACAGGGCTTCTGGCCATGCTAAGCAGGACTGCCTGCAAATGCCAAGCAGATGCACCTCAGCAATTAGGTATCTTTTCCCTCCTTGCCTTTTAGAAGTTTGATCAGATGACTATTATTTAAATAACTTGAGGTTTTTGTGTAATCAAATGTAAATATGAACCATTTATTTTTCTTAGTGTTCAGGGATTATGATGGGTTCCATCTCTTTCACAGCAGTTTGTAGAATGGTGTTCATTACTATCATTTGTTTTTGCAGCACATTCTTTCTGTCTGCAAGGTCTGACACTTTGGAGCCTTATTTGATTTGCAATGTTATCTCTTAAAACTATCCCTGTCAATCTACCGCCTTTTTAATTTCCAGACTGCATCAGAAGAATCCTTGAAGAGCCCAGACCAATATAAAAAAAAAATATTTGCCACCTAATGCACCCCTGAGCAACTAAACCTCTTGAGAGCAATAAGACTTTCATTCTTAAATTCCTTCCCTAATGACTACTAGTGCTGAATTTATTATTTTCTATCTTTAAGAAGAACAAAAAACTGTTTGCAAGAATAAATGTTCTGAAGCATTCTAATTCCACAATATCCATGTATTTCACTTTGGTCTGTTTAATTCACATGAGTTCCATTTCAGGTCACCTGAGGGCTGAACTGGATTTCTCTGTTGGGGTCCATTGCCTGGTGATGTTGTGGTTTTGAAGTCCAATGCTCTTACTTTTCCCTGGAAAACAATTTGACCACACTATGCTTCCCCTAATGATAGAACCTTCTCATAGGTGTTACTTGGAAAGTGTTGGCCTTCAGGAACTTCAGCCCTAAGCAAAATATAAATGCTCATTCCTGTGTATCTATGTGACATGAGGAGAAACTTTAAAATTGGTCAGACTTGAAATTAAACAATATTGAGCAGAGTCATTTGAATTAAGCTGAGCTTTCCCAGAAACAAAAGTGAAAACTGAAAAACTTAAGATTTCTACTGACCATCTTTTATTACTTACTGGTGTAAGTGTTGTAACACAACAGGTGATTTTAGAATATGTAAGTCATGCACCAAGCATAAAGCCAAATTTTGTGTTCAGGAAAAAGAGGCTGATTTCCAGCCCTTAAAAAATGTCATATTTCAACTGTTCATTTGCACCAGGAAACAAAGTCAAGCTACATTCTAATAAACACATATCCTTGATGGCAGCACAATATGTAGAAAGATACTTGTAGACTTGAAGTCATCTATTAAAGTTTATCAAACCGATGTTAGATTATTTTTATCCTACTTTTACTTATGTGAATATTTCTTAAGGCTATGCTTTCATTAGGTGACCCGATGAAGCAGTTCAGAAGTATAGTTTCTGAAGTATTGAAAATATCAGATAGCAGATTAATATGAGTGCATAGGAAATATTACTACCTACCCAGACACAATGGCATCCACATCTGCCACCCACAATTTTTCCCCTGAGCAACTAACATCCAGTTTAGCTCTCCCCAAGCCCTGAGTATTCACATTCATGGTCATTACCACGTATAAATTGACACTCATGGCTGTGTCCTTAAAAGATGGAATAGTTAGAGAATCATATTACAGATTTTTTTTTTATTGGATAATCTTTCCTAGACACCCACTAGTCATTAGCTCTTTTCTAGGCTTTTTCTCTGTGGATACATCTCATTAATATATCTTCAGAAAGTACTGTGCACCAGATCTTTTGATTTTTCACCTCTAGGTATTAGTGAGTCTTCTAACTCTAAGCTCTTGAAGGTGCCATACAATGGGAAGGATGGCTAGAAATAATGTTGGGTTTCAAGAAAACTTTGAATTGCTTCTTGAAAAAGAAAGAAGGTTAAACAAAACCAACCGAACAAACATGTTAGTTTTTTCCTTTTTTTAATCTGACATTTTACTGACTGTCATTTTATTCTAGACTTTCTCTTGATCTTAGAAAGATGTTCAGTCTAGTTAAAGTGACACAGAAATGTATATGGTAATGTAAGATACTCCAATATGAAAAAGGCATAAACTTTGCTTTCTGTAGTGCACATTTTGTGCTTCTCTTTTTGTATATGCTCTCATTTGTATTAAATTAATTTAAATCTAAAAATGATCCTCCTGACTAGCATAGTGATTCGGGCATGGAAGCTATACAGACACAGCTAGATAGACACTGATTTGTCAATGAGCAGGGAAAGGACATGATGCTACCATTATTTAGCATTGTCCTCCCTAATGTAAAGCTCTTTCCTGTTGGCTGAGGAACTCCACAGGTCCATGGCAGTACGATGCCAGCAGGTTTATTGAGTTTTTTTGAGCTGATGAGGAAGCATAGCATCTCAGTGTTAGATGCCTCACTGATTCTTCAGGAGACTTGTGGACCTCTTTCTAGGGCAGATAGGCACCACGGAGGACAGATATCTGCAGGAAAAGTGTGCTTGGCACTAGTAGAAAGACAGAATTCTCCTTTGCTCTTCTGCTCTTCCCTTTTTATATCCTCCAAGAAGTTTGCCAATTAAAGTCATCATGGCACTTAGTGCAGTGGATATTTCATCTATGTACAGCATAGTACAGCATTAGCCTGACAAACAGAACCTTGCACACAGAGGAAGTCAGACTTAAACATGAGTCTTCTGTGATTACTGCACATATGTTACATGAAAATTTTACTGGATTGGGCTATTGCTGAGACAATGGAATGCTGCTTCCAGAAACAGCCATTTCAAGTTGAATTTGATTTTAATTTTCTACCGAATGCACTTCTGGCATTCCTGGGTCCCCAGGCAGGGGCTTCCCTGTTCTATTCACCCTGTTCTGGTGTGGAGACCAGGCCATGATGTTATGGATGATGAGGAGGGGGTTAGTGCCTGGCAGACAACTGGAATCATCCACAACAGAGAAGCTGAGGATATCTAGAGACTTTCCCTTAACGTGGAATCAAGTGCCTTTCCTGTGCAGAGGCCAGGGCTGGAAGAGCTCACAATTACTTTGCCTTGGGTTATTGCCCATACCTGGACACAGACATCCCAAACAACCTTGTTTGGATGTTGTAAAAACACCTACCCCATATTTATTGTACAAGCTAGTAAGTGTGTTTGTAAACTCTGATCGCAGGTCCTGAAAATTGGGTTTGTTTTCCAATCTAGTTCAATTTCCTAGGACACTAGGACACATCTTTATCAGCTTTTCATTAAAAGATTGCCTTTGCTATTCCAGTTATTTTATCAGTGGGTTGCTATGGAATAGTTATATTACACTGTTGTTGCTGTATAGAGGAGGTGCTGCCAAGAGAGGAATTAGCGTGCCTCTGTGCTCCCAGGGGGAACACAGGTTTGCTTTTCTGTTCCTGGGGAGCTGGGATATCTCCAGAACAAGAAAGATGCAGATAGCTACCAGTAGTTTTTGGGGGTGCCTACCAGATACCTGCAGGGCTGCAGTCGCTATCCGACAGAGAAAGGAGCATGGCATACCCCTTGGGTATATGCAGCTGGGTTTGATTCATGGGCCTCACATAACTTTCTGTGCTACTCCAGACAGGACATGAAATGAGGTAGCTGACTCAGTCCCTGAGCTGGCCAGCTGGGAGTCAGCTTTAGGCTGGAAGCCCCACAGATATGTTAGTGTACTGCTGTGTCTGAACTAATAGGCCCTGCTTCATAGCAATGCTCCTTTGCCTGTGATGAAATCAGACATGGTTTGGGGGCTGGTGGATGTCTGATACCTGAGGAGCATTTAAGACTGTGATGAGAGGTCTGGTGTCTTCATCAATTTGCATAGACAGAAGTGTCTGCTCCTTGCTTCATAGCTCTATCACAGTAGTTTCCCAATCCCAGAACAACCAAGGAAATGGGGATATCACACACTGAGGGCTTCAGGTATTATAGCTATAGGAGTTGTATTGGAGAGGCAGATGTACTGGGGAGCTAAAAGGTTCCTGGAGTCCCTTCCCCATAGCCTCAGGCACTGTGGCAACTCATAATCACTTGTGATGGGTCTGTGAAGCTTCATCATTCAGTTTCTGCTATTGTGCAGCTCTAAGATGGGTACATACAGCAACATAATGAGAAATGGAATATGTACAGAGCAGATATGGAAGACCTAGAGGAGAAAGTCACCAAAGCTGAATCTTCTCTGGCTTCCCCTGTATAACTAACTCTCCCAGATTCTACTGCTTTGAGATTCAGAGCCACTCATTTTTGGCCAGAGTATGTCTTTTGTAGCTTGAAGACCAGAGGGAGAATCCACCATTCTCCTTTTCGATTTTTTTCCACTGGCTGACCTCCTTCACTATTAAGAATCTTGTTTCCTACAGCAGAATAACCCCTGCCTTAAAAAATAATTGGAGAACAGTAAAATCTGACCTAAGTAGAATTCGAGAGTGTATTGTCCCCATTCCAAGATTGTGTTGTTGCCCACAACTTATTAAGTATTATTGCTTCTGGCAGTCACTGTCCCTGAAATAAAAGGACCTCAATTTAAATTACCACTTGGTTTCTCAAACAATGATGAGTTATTAAAATTTATATGAGAACTGAAGACTCCATCTGTCTTGTAAAAATAAGTCCGACATAGCCACATGTTACTGCACAGGCTTCCTGGTGGGAAAGCCCTTGTTCAGCCAAGCAGAGTCACTTGTCATCACTGGAGACAGGAATGAGACAGTCTCTCCTGCCACATCTCTTGGTCTGTCTGGTTCACTGGGTAGAACAGCTTTATAATGATAGGAATCACAGCTAACACAATTCATTGAGGACTTGTTTCATTGCACTGCTGACCTTGTGGCAGAGCACAACACCATGCATAGGACTACAATCCTCTCAACTGTTTGAAGCACAGGTAATGCCATTGAGAAGACTTGGCACTGAGACTTTCAGTAGGAACTCTCTGCTCCATCAGTAACCTGCCCTTGTGTATCTTCCCTTCCCCTTCTCCTATAGCTGTTGCCTAACCTCTTGGGAGAAGGCACTATTTCCCCTGTGTTTGTTCCACACATAGTGGAAAGAGGCCTGTCCACGCTCTACAAATAGTTACATGCTGTTAAATATAGATCTTGTCTTCTGTGATGCCATCACCCACTGAGAAAGAGTATGGATGGTATCCAGCCAGCATCTCTTGAACTACAAACAACAGAGAGAACAAATTGTTATTAGCAGGCTGGTGCTCTCTCTGGGCAGGTGTAATGCCAAAGCAAAAGGGGAATGCAGAGCAACATGGGACATGCAGAGATAATAGGAAATGTTGGAGGCAACAGTGAGACCAGGGCCTGAGCTGACAAGATGTATTGTTTTGAATGGGTTGGCAGGAGAGGATGGGTGCTAGCGCTGGGCTTCTGGACTTGCTTACATCCTAGGTGCAGAAGGAGAGGGGGGACTCGAGCAGGGGAGAGGGAACATTAACACCCATTTCAGGAAGGAAATGAGGACTAAAGAAAAGCAAGCTCCCATTTTCAGAAACCAAGTAATAAAGCACTGAGATAGAAACAATAAATGTCTATCACTCATTAACTTCCTGATTGGTATTTGCTGGCTGTAAGCAAATAGATGTCATGAGAAATGGAGGGGATTTTCTTGAAAGTTCTGGGAACCAGGAGGGCATATAAAGGGGTACAGGGCTGGGGAAAGGGAAAAAGGGAAAGGTTCACAGCAGTGGCTTCCCCAGAAAAGTCAGATGCAGACATATGTCAGTCTTCTGGACAAGTAGACTTCATTGCTGAGGGTCTTGTGTGAGAGAAGAGGAGTGGAATGGGGGGTCATACTCCACTGTTTGGATGCAGAAAAACACCCCAAACTATATGGAATGCTACAGTGGTGTGCTACTCAGGTCAACATCAAGTCCTATGGTCTCTTGACCCATATTATCAATTCCTTGTGGAAAAAAGAGGGCTGCTTTTTGTGGCCTATCTATTCCGAAAGCTGCCATGGGCAATTTAGTGTCTCAAAAAAATTCAAGCCCAGTAATAGGCACTAACATATTGTGCTCAAGATCTCTTTATTTTTTATTCTCCTGTGACCAGACTTAGGATACATTGCAAATTTCAAGCTTACCTTGAAATAGCAAAGGTTTATTTAATATAATGTTTCCAATCAGACTGGGGAAAAAAGTCTGCCCATATTTGGCAGCAGAGTTAATTCACTCCCCAAGCTTAGTAGCAACCTGACTAGTCAACTTGCATGTTCTTGGATTACAGGCTCTCACTTGCTTTTAAAGACATACTTATCTCTGCAAACTGAGTGATTCTTTGAAGTTCTGTACCTAGAAATAAGAAAATCAGCAAGAAAGAATTTATTCCTGCCTTTATTTGCTTGTTAGATCTAAGAAGTGTACAATCATCTTTCTTTCTTTCTTTCTTTCTTTCTTTCTTTCTTTCTTTCTTTCTTTCTTTCTTTTTTCTAGCAGCTTCTTCCTTTCTTCAGAATAATTTACATTAAAACAGACATCTGTCTAAATAAATGCAGACAGATAGCTTGCACGACAATGGTTTAACAATGCTGATTAAGAGAAACAGTAAAACAAGGGCCATGCTTTTATTTTTTTTCTATGAGTTCTCTTTAACAGTTTATATACCGGCATTTCCTTGCCAGTTACCTTGTCCGTTTTCATAGCTAGGACTTGTTTTAATGCAGTGAATACAATTTCCATAGAGCAGAAAGTTATGCATTGCTTTTCACATCTAGGGTAAAAGATCTTTGTTTAGGAAGATGAGGAGTTAGGTGAAGGAATGAATCAGACAAAAAGCTAAAATTTCCATCTGACTCTTCCTTTCTCTTCTCAAGCATGGGCATCAGCAAACACGGTGCTACTTCTTTTAATAAAAAAAGAGTTAATGTTCAGATCAAAAGTATGCCTGTGATTAGTCAGTGTGATGTAAGGTTTCTGGAATGAAGCAAGTTTGAGGCCAAATATGGGGAGTTCCTTCCTAAATTGCATCATCTTTGCTCACTCAGAGAGTTTATTTGCAGTTAGAATAAAAAGGTTAGGCGTTAACTTCAGGCTGAGCTCTATCAGGTTTAGAATGGGAATTTTCATGTCTTGCTTTCTTTGAGCTGTAGTCTGGTAGCCCAAGAAGGATGATGTGTAGTGCTGCTTATGAAACAACTGAAGCATAGATTATCTTACTGATTCTGATGTATAGAGCAGCATGGGTGACACAGAGGACACGTTCACTCACTCTATGTGAGTAATTCTGGGTTATATTTTTCTAGTTTTCTCCTGGAACCCAGCTTCCTGGTAATTATACAAAAGAAAGAGTGAAAATAACAGAAGGGTTCAATGGTACTGGTGGAGAAGTATTGCTTGACAACAGAATTCAGAGAAGATGAGTAAGACTTGAATGTGTTGGTGCAATATGAATGGATGACATGTCAAAGACATGTCAATTACCATCATGTTCTTGCATGCATTTAAATGCAGGCTTTGGCAATATTTTCTCATGTAAGAGTTTGTCCATCTACTCTCCTGATGCAGGAGGTTCACCTCAATAGAATTAGTTCTTGTGGAAATGGGGAAGCAATTCCCTGGGGGTGCAGGAGGAGACAGTTGCCTGGGGGAACACTACCATGCAGAGAAATGGTTTCTACTTTGGTGTGTGACAAAGTGAGTTTTCCTATGAAACAGAAAATTCTGTTTTAGCAGTTAGGACACATGAGGATAGGGTGGGGCTGGGGAAGAAGGGACTCTTCAGACTTTTGTTATTTTGTCTTCTCTTGTCATAGTTTTCCTCAGAACGCAGGCAATCTCATGATGCTGGAGGCTTTTGTTACCCGTAATTGTACAGCCTTACGAAGATGTGAAGATCATTGCGTTCAGGGGGAGCCTGTTCCAAACAGCAGGTCTCCATCCTTGAGCGTAAAGACGAATGTAGAGACATACAAACCCAGAGAGTCCGATGGGCTTGTGATTTGAAAGCAAAAGCAGCCATCACTGGCAACTCCTACAGTACTCTGACATCCATCTGTGCCCTGTGTCAAGCGAGTGCTTGATGTGAATGGGAGTTTTATGAGCATAATTGAAGGACACTGATGTCAGAGCAAATTCTTTCTATTGACTTTAATGGCCTTTAAATCAGGCACCATTATAGCCAGGATTTGCCAGAGTGATTAGTGACTGTGTATTACCCTTAACATTTGGGAAATCTCTTTGTGTCAGGGCTCATGTCAGGCACAGTTAAGTTTGAAATATATGTAAATAAAACACACATGCACAAAGTGTGCCCGCCGGTGTTAAGAAGCCAATTCATATGTGCTACAAAGCTGAATCTACTTTTCACAAAGAATATTCCGGTGTGATACACAATAAATTCCAACTACTAAAATAGCATTTGGAAAAACCCTATGGACTTGTCTGCAGAGAGCAGAATGTTGCAGCCAGGAAACAGGGTACATTGACAGAGTATATCTGCTTTCCTCATTATCTCTGTATTTGGCTGGGTTTAGCAGGGACATCCCAGAAGGCAAGCCACCCCAGCCAAAGGCTGCTGATAGAACCTCTCTTTTGTTCCAGATTTTCTTCTGGATGCAGTATTTTTCTGTGTTCTCCACTTAAGTTGCAACCCAAGGATTGAGGCCTATGTCTCCTGCACATCTGTGCAGCACTGTGAGGGAACAGGGACTTCAGCCCTGACTATACCTCCAGCCCTTGTGTAACACAACAAGGGGTTTGACTCCTACCCTGTATGAGATGTCATAGGCACATACCTTCATGTCTGTTTAAAAAACCCCAAGCTGATCACTCTCCTCTGCAGGGCATCCCATAGTGATTGGAACACAGACTTGTACATCAACCTCTCTGTCCTTCTGAAAATTCACCCTCTGCCTACTGAGAAATGCTTCCTGCTGCAATGACTTGAACACCCTGAGACATCAGCTGAATGAAGACCTCTTGAAAGGAGCTCATATGAGAGGCTGAAGTTTATGGTAGGAGATTACAGAACAGCCATGGACATTTAAAATGTGCCTGCCCTGCTGTCAAAGATGAATTTCCCACAGCAGCGTTGACAGAAGGACCGGTGTACCTGAGCCTCAACTGCTGCAATCCCTTTCCTAGGCTCCTGAGGATAAGGATTCACATTAAAACCTCATAACAGGAGATGTTTCCAAATGGCCCCGCTTCTTGACTTTTCCCTCTGCCTTGAACTGAACCTGGTAATTGTCTGCATCAAGGAAGAAAGGATGTAGCAACTCAGCTAATGAAAATTATTCTTTTCTTCCTCCCGTTTCACCCTGCTTTTTGCCAGCCCAGCCATCTGAACCGACTCACCCTTTGACTGCTGGAGCCCAACATGAGAACTGGCAGGAGTGTGAGGTGGTGGGACAAGAGAGGATCAGAATAGCTGCTTTTTACAGTAGCTCTCTTTCCAATCCCACTAGGTGTAACCTGAAACCAAAAACCTTACTTCAAAGCCACTTTTATCAACCATTTAAACTACGATATCCGGAGGTGAACCGTTTTGTTTTGTTTTAAAAATAACACCTAGCTCACCTTGGGTCAGGCTTCATCTGTCAAGCTCTCCCTTTGTCCTGTCCTGCTGACAGGTGTCCTTTTTGCCTGTGGTTTCTCAAAAATTACCACAGAGCAGGACATCAGGTAGATGAAGTGGTCTTGGTCCTGCTGCCTGCTTGCTGCAGTGGCTTCCTGGGCTACAGCCTTAGCCTAGGAGCTGCATGTGATATGAGCTCATCCCGTGACTGATGTGCAGATATACAGGTGATGGTGGCACATCCTTTCACCTGTTAGGAGTTAAGGCACCAAAGTGCCTTAGTGACAGGTTTAGCTGAAGGTACCTGACATACTAGCACAGCCACTTGTGTCCTGTGATTGGAGATATCTCTATGCTGTCTGTTTTATGAGATGCTTCATGAGTCAAAAGGACCAGAGTTGCCTGAGGAGCTTCTCATCAACTAGTAATGTTTAATCCTGGACAGCAAATTGGACTGCGGTAATGCCCCATGTATTTTAATAGTTAAACGTTTGGCCATTTGTGTGTTGCATAAAATAGACTCATTTCAGTTTCTCCACTTTTCTCCTGAATTCCAGTCTCAGTGATGATCACAGAATCACAGAGTATTCGGGGTTGGAAGGTCTCTAAAGATCATCTAGTCCAACCCCCCTGCCAGAGCAGGGTCATCTACATCAGGTCACCCAGGAATGCAAAGAAGAAAAGAAGACGACGACTTCACAACCTGCCTGGGCAGCCTGTTCCAGTGTCTGTCACCCTCCCCAGGAAAAAGTTTCTC
>JANHFX010012713.1:0-16772 GCA_027560015.1 Chloroceryle amazona | reverse complement strand
TCCCTCATCCAGGTCATTGATGAAAATATTGAATAGTACCGGTCCCTGTCCCGACCCTGGAGGGACTCCACTAGATACAGGCCTCATCTGCCTTCCTCAGCAGGAGTGAAGAGGAGTAGTCCCATCCTGAATAACCTGGAGTCTAAAAAATCTGAGTGGGAATTCCCCAGGCTAAAATGCAAACTGTATATGCAAAAAGCCTGCCACAGTTGTCTCAGGTGCAGGGCCGTGTGAGTCTGCAGCTCATGTCCATTAATTTGTGAACATCCATTACAGTCCTCTGGCAGTCTTTCATGAAATGTTGGACTTACCTTACACGTGCACAAGGACTTGGCACAGATGTGTCCAGACTTGCACGTACAGAAATTCAAGATAAAATACTTCCACATCTGCCAAGTTAAGGAGAAAGGGAAATGTGTGGCACAAACAGGCAGAAGTTAGCCTTGAGCGCAGGGAGACTGAATGAAGGCATTGCAAAAGGAACATGTAGCTGCTGCTTATGAATATGCATGAATGAATAAAGCAATTGGGTTCAGTGAAGATCCTGCTGGTGTTCACTAGTCACCTTCCTGGCCTGGCTTCCTCAGGGTTGGAAAGAGGAGGAACACTTTGTTTTTGACTCTAACATGGGCTTAGGGTCAGGTAGGTGTCCTGTTGCTCAGTCTGATCAGGACTAGGACACTTCTGGACAGAGAGGGAACTATGACATGAAGCACTTGGAGAATTTCATAGTGATAAAGCAAAGTATCTGGGAAATTCAACGACCTAGGGCATCTGAACGACCTAGCTAGGGGCATCTGAAGAAGATTTTTTTGACTTCAATTTAAGATACAAACATTTAAAAGAAAGACACAATAAAGTTTATTCATGCTTTCACTATCCCATAAAGGATTTTGTAAGTGACATTTAGCAGCAAAAGCCCAAAACAAACTCAAGGAAACTTGTCTTACTTGGGAACTTTATGGTCTGTGGCATAAAGTGGCAGACCTACTGCACAGTGCTATCTTAGTCGATGTGGTTGCCCTTCACCCAAGCAGAGGTGAAAAATTCTTACTTCTATGAGAAATGCTGTCTTCATTTGGTAACAGGTCCCAGTGACACTTCTCTCAGGTTCAGGGACTCTGGGATCAGGGCTGGAAAAAAATGGATGAGTAAGTGCTGCTCTCCTGTTAGCTGAGGTAGGAAGCGCTTCATGCAGGGAGTGATTCCAGCTTCCCTTACACCAGTGGTTCAGGGTATGTTCCACTATCAGTCTCTGGAAACCGATATTTTTTTTGCAGTATGCAATATTGCCTTTCTTTCTCATGATGGGAAATAGCAGACACACTTGCTATGACGAGTTTTGAGTGACCCAGTCCCAGCCTTGCTTGTTGCTCTCTGCTCAGGAAAGGTGCCAGGAGTGCCGTGGCCTCATCAAGTGATAGCTGTCTCCATCAGCTCTTCAGAACAGCACTACCTGGAAGCAGTATCTGCTCCTGCCTGCCTTTTTGAAGGCTGCCTGGTCTGTCAGTTAAAGGGAGAGACTGAAATGGTATGTTCCAGTACAAGTTCCTTGCGTTTCTCTGTGCCCTACTTGAAGAACCAACAGGCACAAACCTCAAAGCCGTGCTAGCAGGATCCCCAGTGGGACTTCATATCAGGGGAGACATGTGATTCTTATCTCCCTGTTCATTTACATCCGTGCAACTTCCTTGACTTCAGCTGAGGGTATGAGCTTATATAGGTGAACACCAGAGCTAGCTGCAATGGAAGTCCTCACGCAGGTGAACTTGTGTGTGCAAATCCTCCTGCTTGTGCAGTCTGTGCCTCAGCTCTCCCCAGCCCACACTGTTGCTGCGCTGCTACAGCTGCTGCTCTGCAGGTAAGGTGCTTAGTAGCTGCTCTGATACATGCAAGCATACAGCAGGAAGGGTGGCCACTGCTCTGCTGGCACACACGGACTCTGAGGCGCCTCTTGTTTCCAGGGGGAACGAGCTAAAGAAAAACCACTAGAACAGGATAGTACAGGGGTGCAATCCACTGAGGGTAGAGATTACTGTGCTGCAATATAATTGTCTTTTCTTCCAGATCCAACACATTGGGTTGACAATGTGAGCAATATTTTTTCACAGATTCTGCCACCTGAAGTGTGGCCACGTTCATAGTTATACTGAGGCTGCAAACTAAACCTATATTGGTTTATGAGCCCCACTAACAGATCCTTGTATCTTGTGGGGTTTTTTTTTAGGAGGTAGGATGATGCTTTGTATCAAAACCTCCCACAGATGTGTGCATTTCAGCTTCTGGTGACATGGGCATTTGTGCCGAATGATTTTACTTATTCTGAGAGGTTATCAACTGTTAATGTAGATCCTTCATTCTAGTTGTGCTAGAAAACAACTTTTATAAAGAACTGAGCTCATGCTGTGTGCAACCTTTATCTTGAACCATAAGAAACAGGAAACCTAAGTCGGTTTTCTTGCAACAACCCAACATCTATATTTTCTTTCAGAGCAACAGCTAGTGAGATTATGCAGCCATGCACTACACTCTCAAAGGGGAAAGTTTATCAGAAAGCTTCTATGCAGCTTTGGTATGCATTTGAAAGAAAGACACTTCAACTTGCAAATGGTCCTTTGTTTACCTGCTTTTTTATCCAGTGGTTTGTCTGTTTTCATCTCCACTGGGGTGCTAGGCAAACTGGAATCAACCCTGAAGTATCAAAATTAGGAGTCAGCTCCAGGGAGCAGCAGGAAACCTTTTTAGGTGTGCCAGGGACTTATGTTTCCCAGTCCACACATTCATGACTTGCCAGTTCTTTCCTCACTGTTATCCAGTGGGATCCCAAAGGAACAAAATCCACCTTTCTTCCCACTCCAAAGGAAGAACTAAGGATCATGAATACACCTTCTTGCCTCTCATCCTCCGCTGCCAACCACTAGTTTGTATTGTAGTTGCCGTAGTCCCTCTAAACCGAGGAAGTGTTGGCTGGGGGTGGGTACTTTCAAAAGGTAATTGTCATGCTTGGCTGCATGATGAGGGTTAAAACTTAGCCTTGATAGCAGAGCTGAAGCCATGAGGAGATAGTTTGGGAGTCTACGGTTTCCTTTTTTTTTCTTAGGATCTGGGAACAGTATTTATCAGGGGAGGAAAAGTAATGAAACATTGGAACAGCCTATAATGTTTTTTACATGTTGCTACGTATGTTTTTAGAAAAGACATGCATTTAGTGTTACGAAATTTTCACTTGAGAAGAAATTGGGGTTCTCATTGAAAAACATTTGGGCTTTTGGGTTTTCTGACAAATACAAGAAAATCAGGAAAAGATGGAGTGAGTTCCTGCTGGAAAACTGCATTTTGAAGAAAAAGTGTTCTATTTTGTCAAAAAGGGACTTATAAATATTTTCCAGATTAGTATTTGAAACAATTTCTATGTTAGAGGTTTTTTTCTTAGAGTGCCCAGTCCCATGACTGGGGACAGATTTTCAAATAGGCTCATCCACACCAGAAGCAAACATTCATGAATGTAATGTAGCTGAGGGCACTGGAGATTTGGCACTTTTTGAGATCTGGCTACAGTTGCTCCACTCAAAAGTGCAAAATGCTTGAAAATTTGACCTTTTTGAAAGTAGTTTTACATCTAAACTTCAGCTCCTTCAACTGCTGAATTGCAAACCTAAGAGCTAAATAGCCAATAAACAGTTTGCATGGATTAACTTTTCTTCCACAGACTCACTAAGTGCCTACTTCCTAAAAAACCTAGTGGTCCATCAGATAGTGCAAAGACATCTTTGCTTTCAGTATGACAGACACTGGAACTGAACTTGAAAAATGATGAACCCAAAACTGAAATAACGAAAGAGGAGTCTTTTTATCTTTATTGTGATGCCTTTTATTTTTCCTTAGCTAAAAAAAGGCCTAATACAAGACCTCCAGGTCTGTAACTGATGCTTAGACACAATATATCAGGTCCGGTTTTTCAAAAGGAAGACTTTGGTCATTTAAATGTTTAATTGTTCAAACAGTGTAAAAATCTGTACAGGCAGAAGGGCCAGCAGATGCCACGAATGTATTATGTACTGAAGAAAGGCAGGTGGGAGCAGGGGCAATTTGCAGAGATTAGCTGATCCCTCTTGGAGGCTGCAGTAACTGAGCCCCCGCTGCAGCTTGGGGCAGGAGCTAAGGGTGTCTTAAGTGTGTCTCTAGTTTCAGATCTGCACAGGAAGCACAAGATGCTCTTCTTAAATTTCTAAACGCCTTGTGCAAGCTCTCTGTGTAACACCCTGTGGCATGCCACTGAGAGAGACTTCCTGGCCAGTTGCAAGGATGATTTGGACACTGAAGCATCTTCTGTAGTCTTAGCTTTTTGTTTTTTTCTCCTGTCTTTAGTTTTCACCACAGTAAAGCCAAGCCACAGAGCCCACACCATAGAGGTAGTCAGGTGACTTTTGGCAAATACGTAACACAATTTCAAGTACTTTCACAGGAGGTAAGCAGTAGCTCTAAATGCATAATTAATAGCAACTAGTGGCAGAAAAAATTACAGAAATAAGGAGAAAAGTATGGAAAAGCTGAGGAGCTAATAAATGGTTGTCAGTATACACAAACTGAAAGTAAGTATTGGACTAGAAAGCTGTAAAACATTCTTCAGAGTCAGGACAAAGTAGAGATACCAGAGAACTGTCTGCCATACATAACAGCTGATGTCTTTCCTGCAGGACTACATGGAAACCACAGTGCCTGGCTGCACTTCCTAGTGATGCTGTTGCATCCTGATTGCCTGTTGGGATGGATGGCCTTCTCTTTCTTCTGCCAGTGTCCAGGGGAAGCCTGGGCAGCCAGGAACAGCAGTGCTCTTCAACACAACTCCCTGTCTGGCTGCTTGGGGAGTCAGGACTGCAAGGCATAGCTCTGAGCACAAGTTCAATGTCCTTCCTTGGTCACCCTTTTCCCAGCCAGCTTCAACCTAGGTCACATCAACTTCCCCTAATGCTGAGGATGCCTTCAATATGCTTGACTGTTCTTGGTCATAGATGACTGCTGCTAGGCTTAAAGTAGAACACAACTAATGGATATCAGAGCAGCTAAGCTTAGGTGTACATCCAAAGAATAAATTGGTTCCTAATCCAGGCAAGTGGGAACTTAAAACTGAGAGTCTGCCTAACGTTGCTTCCTGTATTAGGCTCTTCCTCAGTCTGTAGTTCTCAAGACCCTTCCAACATCCTTCCAGGCTTCTTGTCTCTTGTCTAGAGGTATGAAAGTGAAAGGGCTTTTCAGTAAGCAGCCTCTTGACAAGCAGGGTGCAACAGGACCCAGGAGTGCTGGTGGCAATATTTTCCCATGCTTTCTCAGTCTTGTCCTCCATGTTCTCTAAAATATGTGGAGGCTGTTGAATTTTATGTGTAGATGTTTGGATTGCCAAATCAGTTTACATTATGAATAATAACTCATCAATGTTTCACCATTAAAAAAAAGTAATTAAACCAGACTCTAAAAATTATTTACATACTTTGTAATCTCACAAGAATGCGGTGGTTTATTGTGTCAGGTCTGTTAAGATAGGATTATTGCTATACGTGTCAAATACCAGGTTCCTGCACAACCATGGTAAATTAAGTGCAAGAACAAAATCAAATGTGCCTGCTGCTTAAAACTGAGCTAATTCTGCATAAAAAGCTCATTTTACTGTTTCCCTGCGCACACTTTTATTTTATTCCTAGCTAGGCCTTCTCCCCTCTCAGGAATGATTTCAAAAGTAGTAAAAGCTCTAATGAATCCAAAAACAGAAATCAAAAATGGTCTTCTGACTGATCTCAGTTCCCTGTGTGTCCTTAGGGCTTGGTCTGAAACCCATTCAAAGGAGGCACCAGTTAATTCTGGGCAGTGGGAAAGGGTGTAGACCAGTCGAGGTGAACCTGCCAGAGACAGAACACCAAGGGTTTGCTCCCAGCACTATTTCACAGAATCACAGAATCATCTAGGTTGGTTTTCCAACCCTTGGGGTCATCGTGTTCAACCTTTCACCCTACTCTACAAGTTCACTCCTAGACCATATCCCCCAATGCTACATCTAAGCGATTTCGATGCTTTGGAAAACGATGTCTGCTGAGATTGCATGAGTTGCCCTGGAGCAATCTGCAAGACTGTTGTGGGTTTTTCTATTCATTTCACATTTTTAAAGGAGGGAAAGCTGGAGACCCTAAACCCTTTTTAAAAATTGCCTCTGACTCATGGAGGTGCTTTTAAAATGACCACATCACCTTGGTTACCCCAAATGGATCAGAGACACAGGAACTGTGATGACAGAATTCTATCAGATGATTGACATGTTGAGAAGTTGAAGCTGCTAATGTAGAGCTGATTCTAAATGAAGCCTTCCATTCCTCTCTTTCTACAGTAGGAATTAAGTAATTAGAAGAATTAAGCAATGTGTGTCAATCTAAGTCAAAAGAAGCACTGGTGGTTCAGTACTGCTCTCAGTTAAATTCCTTGGGAAATTCCAGTTGAATTAATTGGAAATTAAATCTTCATGAGATATGCTACATAGTTTTGATTTCTTCTTTTTAAAATAAAGTCAAAGCAGGGAGGGAAAAAAGATACACCAGGCAAGATACACCAGGCTTTGACTTGTCCTTTTTTGATTAGGGAGTCAGAGTGCTTGCTCTTTGGGCAAAAGCTTGGCTGACAAACAGGATGGTCCTCACATCAGGGCCTGCAGCTTCACAGGCTGGAGGGAACTGCAGAGTGCCATACACCAGTCACCTCCCTTAGTCAGTTCCTAGTCTTCCACTGTAGTCAGCACCAGGTGCCCTTACACAGGTGTAATGTCTCCATAGTTGGCCTTATCGTGTCTGTAGAGCATCTTTGATTCTTTTTTCCTCTCTTCCAGTTTTCATTGTTTATGATTTTACTGTTTGGTTCCATTTCCAGCCACAGCTAAGCTTCTCTGAGATCTAAAGGAGACAGCAAATTAGTAATAATCTGTTAAACAGAGGGAGTTAATAACAGGAAAAAATAAGGCAAGACATGAGCTTAGGCCTGTCTGAGACATCCACTGAAAACCTTCTTTTGAGGGTTGAGTTGGAGTAAGTGGCAGCTTTCTGTAGTTTTACCAGCCATTGTATGTTTTCTTTACAGGATTTCTACAAGGCTAGACAGAGTAGTCTGTAGTGAAATCCTTCTGATAGTGTATTACCAATAGCACTTCTGTATCACCAGGGCCTAGAAGCCAAGATTTCCAGAGGTCACCCTGGAGACCAGGTTAGTTACTGATGCCCAGACTATGACTAGAGGTCTGCATTTTTCAGTCTGTTGGCTGAGTCACATTATATTGAAGAGACTTTTTTCAAGTTGAATGACATTAATGACTTTTTTTTTTTCTTTAAAGTGAAGTGTTGTTTGTTTTTCTTTAAGTTGTGCTTGGTAGAAACCAAGTATTTTATTTGACCTAAAAGGAAAGGCTAAATTTTCTTTTTCAGGATTTAATGCCTTTTATTATTAACTACTGCTACAAATGTTGTTTGGAAAAGCACTGAGGGTACCATACTTTTTCTTAATATTTATTTTCTACCTGAAGAATTCACTAGATCTGTTAAGGTCTAGAAATAGTTTCTTTCTTCCCATAAACCATAATTTTGATGAATAACACATCTTTCACCAAAATATCTGAATGTTACCTGGTTTACAGAAAACATCAATTGCTTTTTGTTAGTTACTTCTTGGTTTAATCAAAATGGACACCAGAAAAATGAGAAGTCTGGACATTATTCAAGACAAAAGCCTTGCAGGCTGGCTATGGTACTATGATAGGTACAGAGTTCTCTTGTTACTAAATACAGAATAATGGAGCTTTGGATAACAATTGTTCCATGGGTGACAAAGTGAGAGTGTTGAAAGGCGGATTTATGATTCAGAAAACATTCCACAGCATCAACCAAAATCAACAAAAATGGGGAAAAAGTAAAGATACGGAACATAAAGCAAGTATAGCACCAAGGCATGCAGTAATTGTTCAATGATGAGCAGAAAATCAGTAAAATCACTTGGAAAGTTGATGTGTGTTGGGCTTTGCTATGCTCGGGCACATGGGAGTTAGTGCCCAGCAGGAGCTTCGATAGAGACTGCACGTGGCCAGTGATTCATGGCAGTGTGGGTGTCCTGCTGCTGTCCTGTTCCTGTGCAGCGGTGCCAGAATGACTCCAGAAGGCAGACAGCCCTGGCAGGGTGGGCTGCAGGTCCTGCTCCAGCTCAGAGTGGCACCCTCCAAAGAGGGGAGAAAGAGTGCTGTCTCCCTGGTAGAGGCCCCCAGGAGAGGAGTGACGTCAAGCTTTGCCAAGGGAGCTCTCCCTTGTTCAGATATCATAAGACAATGTGTTGGCCAGGCAGGGGTCCTGGGCTCACTCCATCCTCTGCCAGTTTTGGTGGGTGGTAATCCTGCTGCTGTGCTCAGTACACAGGCCAGGCACTAAGCTAAGCTCCAGATCTCCCTCTGCAAGACTATCCTTCTGCATTGATTCTGCAGGGGTCCCTAATCATTTTCCTTCTAATTGCATCACTTCAGATAAAATTCTGCTGGAATGGCTCTGGACAAAACCATAAAACTAATAAGATATGATAACTCAGCATCTCTATTACTTTTCCCATTTCTGTGAGTAGTTTGTTTCGGCACAAGTTCCTTAGAGCAGCATCTGTCTTTTATTACGTGATTGCATGGTATCTGGGACTGTGGAGCAGTTAGGAATAAAAATATGAATGAGAAATGCATTTAATTTATTTAATTTACATGTAACTCCATTGTGCCTAATGACGATAGGGAAGTATGGCCTCCAAATAAATGGTCTGCTATTTATTCATGCTGGTTTTTATTCATGTGTGGTGTGCTGTGGTAGTTTCTTTTTGAAGCAAAAGCATAATATTGCCATATACAAATCCCCATGACCTGAAAAGAGTTTACCAATTGCTCTGTTCCTGTGTTGTGAAGTCTCTCCAAAAGCCTTCCAAGCACCTTTTCTTTTTTTCTAGAAGGACAATTCACATGTCTGTGTGTGAATTGTTGCTATATGAAAGATGCATTCTCACTCTCAGGCTGTAGAGCTAGAATACATTTTCTTTGGAAAACATCACAGTTATCTGAATAAAAACTACTTCAAAATTGCCTTGCTAGTGTGTTCAGCTCCATAGGAAAATGAACAATGGATTCTTTCCTAAAAGTGCCATAAATTATACTTTATTTTGCTCACAGCCTAGAGAGTAATTAAAAATCCATTTAAATGGAAAATAAATTATGTGGAAAACATAAATCACATTTTCATGCAACAAGACTGTTCAATAATGTAATAATACATAAAGTTCATGGTAGAGAGCTCTGCTTTGTTTCTTTATGGGACTTCTGAGGTAGATTACACCCTAAACTCTAATGAACTGCATATACATATACTTTCCCATAAAAAACTTCATTTAATAGTCTGCCAGGTATGGTTACTCTTGTGTCTGGATGCTCTGCTTATGCAAATGTCTTTCTGATTCTGGTACTGAACACAGTTGCAGTCAAGATCAGCTCTGAAGGTAGCTATGTAGATAATGCTGGAAATTGCACCTTCCCTTTTGGGTAGGAGGCACATTTCTCATTATTAGTAATTTTTCAACCCTCTGCTCAGCTACATAAAACCAGTGGTGGTTATTCACAGCAAGACCAGCAGGTCCCTCCCACACACAAAAGGCTGAGGCAGGTAATACCAACTTCTGCAGAAAACATACAGAGCATTATCACTAATAAGCATGTTTGCCTCACTCAGTGGTTTGGCTAACAGAAAAAGAATGCAATGTGAGCAGAACAAACAGAAATTGGGATCACAGCATCCTTTGCCCAGAGGTTAGTATAGTGCTGGGCTGAAGGCAAAGCCCTCAGTATCAGCTAGTTGGGAAATTTCGCAGTGAATCATAAGATCATGGTTCATTCCTATCCTAGACATGCTTGCAGGGGAGGCAGCACTGTGGGCCGAATGGAGGTTTTGCAGTTGGGCTGGCCAAGTCCCTGCTTTTCCTCCATTTACTTGTCTTCAGCAGCGACTCTGGCAACCATTGGGATCTGTTGGTGAAAAGCTCCATCAAGACTGTGTGAGGCTGTGCCATGGACACCAGTGGTACACTGCGTGCCTGTGAGCAGTTCATCCTCAGCCAGACAGTGGGAAGAGATGCTCATGAATAGTTGAAAGCAAGATACCTGAGCTGGTCAACTGGAGGGAGTGGCACAGTCTGTGGCAGGAGACCCAGTTGACACTGAGGGCTGCATCAAAACACAGATCCCAGGAATACCTCAAGTTCATTCCTGTCAGTGAGAGCATGTCAAACAAGGAAAGTTACTTTGTGCAGAATGGACAGTGTGCTCGCCCTACAGGCAGAGACCCTGAAACACCATAAGTGAAGGGATGTAAATCAGAAAGGTCTGAGGATCCTCAAGTCATAGCCCAGACAGAAAAGCTGAATATCCTGTGAGAGGCACCAGCCAAACCCCAAACTTGGAAAAAAGCTGCAGAACGTGAATTTGCTGATAAAATTTTGCAAGTGCTTACTGGCACACAGAGATTATGTGTTTTGTGGGGGCAAGGACAGCAATGTCACCCCTACTAAGGGCTTCTGCCTGGGACCAGTGGATTACTTTGCAGCAGAAGATGCCTGGGTTATCAGTGTAAAACCAATTCAAAGTCTTCTTCCTTTTTAGCCGGATGTTGGTCCATGATAATGTCATTCTTGTGAGAGTGACAGTGAAGGAAAAGCTACGGGCAGAGGAGTATAAACAAGTGAAGCTCAGGACAGTGTGCCTCTGTCATCACCATGGCATTATGTGAGCTCAGCATTACTAAAGCAGTAGCAACACAGCAGGGAGAAGGAAGCAACCATTGCTATATTTGAAATGTATCAATCTGTTGATCTTTTTAAGTTCACATTCATTTGATAGAAATGGAGACAAAACAGAAGAAGAAGCTTTTGAAGTGTTTGAGCTCAAGGACCACGGTGCCACAACATATGCCCCTAACACAAGGGCTGAGAGGGAAGCTAGGCAGTTTCATCTCCTCACCATCTGCAGCAGTAGAGCTTGGGGTGGCCACTCCAGGGTGAAAAAGAGATCCTCTCACTAAACGCACTCCAAAGAATAAAGGAAGTAAAAAAGCTAATGTTTTTCAGCAGTCAAAACAGGAGACATTTCTGCAGAGATGACTGGTGCTAAATATATCCCAGTGCTTAAGGCATCAGCAGAGCTCTGACAGGGACCCTTGCATAAACATTGCACAGCATTGTGGCCCTGTAGCTCTGCCCTGGGAACCCTTTTGGGATAGTTTTACAACCAAAGAATTTTCACAGGAAAATAAGTTTGGAGGGAGCTATGCTCTATATGTCCCCGGGTCTCCAGCATCTTTGGAAACAGTGGTAGTGGCAGCTTTTGCATCACAGCTCCAGCAAAGCCCAGGCCATGGCCAGCAATGCCAGAGAGGGAAACTTCAGCCTTACTCCTTTGTTCACAAAAAGCTTAATCTTGCTTATGAGAACGCTCTGTTAAATGAACCTGGATATAAATAATTTCTTACCTCTGTTGAACAGAGGTGATTTTAAGTTTGAAAGTATGAATTTCTAATCAAAAAAAAAGGCTAGGGGAGAATTGTTGTGCTTCAAGAACACTCTCTGGGGGTTTTGATAAAAGTGCTAGGGAGTAAAATGCAGAGTCAGAGATAGTTACGGAGTGCTGTGACTTAAAAATACCCAAACAAGCAAAATCCTGGCAAAGTCACAGACGAAATGCAGATTATTATTACCAGAGTAGAAAAAGATGCTGCATAAAATAATTGAGATTATTACCCTGGGGTGGCTGACATAGCATGTTCCCCAGCAATTTTCAGAAGTTAAGGACATGCTTTTGGTGATCTGCTAACAGACACCTGGCTGGGTAATTTTCAGATATTACCAAAAACATGCCAAGAAAGCATGCATGGTTTAGGGATGGAAATATTGAAGAGAAGGAGAGGGGTGTTTTCTATTAGCTTCACAGGAACACTAATATCGAAAAAGTTCACCTGGCAAAAATGCAAGACAGACAAGTAAAGGAACTGGCTTTGGTATAATTGGGAAAACTGTTATTTTAATTTTATTTTTGTGGAAAAGTAGGCATAGGTAGACTTAACTTTTTTGGGAGAAAGGGTGTTAATCCCCAAGATAGAATTACTGACTTTTATAATAGTCATGGTATATCTGAAATAGTAATACAGTTCGGTATTACTTCACAGTTTGGTTGGCAGGGATTTTCTGTGTGACACAATATTACCATAGATATATTAACACTTATCCTATCATTCCTCTGTGACTCTTAAGAAGGTATCAAAATAATAATACATCTCATAAAAATAGCATGGAATCTGTCTCCAATCTGTGCTTATTGCTGTTACTGAATAAAGCTTCACTAGTAAAGTATGGATTATCACCTACTGATACTTGGTTCCCCAAGACAGAGGTACAGTTACGGTATGTTTTCCTGCTTTTGCACAGTGTCCCCACTAGCAAAATGTTGCAGCATAAGCTGTCTTGCTGATATAGCATGTATGCCATTATATATGGTGTCCACACATGGTGGGCTTTGAAAATGCATTGTGACAAGGTTATCGACAGAGGAAGACATTTGTTGGTTTTGGCCCAAATGCTCCAAAAATCCTGACTAAGCTCTGGGAGTCTGAAACAGATGAATGTGCTTGACATTTGTAAGTAAAACCCAAAAGATGTAGTGATGGCTTTCCTCCAGGTGGTTGAAGAAGGCAAGAGTAACTCCAAACTGAAGTGCCTTCATTATGTGGCATTGCCAGGTCTCAGAGAGGGTCATGTCCCAGGAGCTTCTGGATGGACTTGCCCTGCACAGAGACCCCTGGCAGCACAAAGGAAGTAAAAGATGAAAGAACAGTATCTGAGTACAGGAGAGAAAGAGAGAGCTCAGAATGTTGGGAAACCCCCAAAAGATACTTTAATTTTTATTATCATCTATGTATCTGTTCCTGTTTTGCTTGTAGGCCTCTGGGCAGTTGGACATATGAAACACTGTTGCCATCATAGACATTGGGCTTGAGCTGTTTGATTTTCCATTAGAACATCATCACGCTGAATGCATTTTGTACAGATTGGACAGAGAGGATGCAAATCTCTGAAGAGTAGAAATAGGCAGGCTTGTAAAATGTACTTTGAGACAATTCCTTCTTTTATCTGGTGTCCAGAGGAAATCACACTTGTGCAACCATGTTGTCTCTGTGTATCTGTCTGCCTGTCTGTTTACGGTCTGAGCCCATTCACAGGCACCACAAAGTTTGAGAGAGGAGTAGAGGCATCAACAAAACATATTTCATGAAAAACAGTGGCTAGGAGGAGAAGCTTCTACATCAGTGGAGGAGAAAGGCTCTAACTGAGATAACAGAGGGGAAGGCTGCAGTCTGAGCTTACAAAGTCAGGCATTACCACAACAGAGTGAACCCACAGGACACAAAACTGTGAAAAACCCACTCAAAGAAATGCTTTAATCAGAACTTGAACCTCACTAGATGTAAATTAGTCATAGGACTAAAGTCTGTAGGAGACAGATTTTCATGAAACTACCTGAATAATACAAGGTGACATAGTTAGCATCACTCAGGCATTGGTTACGGCTTGGGTTTTATTTGGTTCAAGATTTTATCCAAGTTGTTTGGCCACAAAGAGGTTAGACATTAGCACAACCTATGACACGCTGTGATCATTTAGATTATGTAGGAACATGAACGGGATCTTGGTTACAGCGGGTGTTCATACCTTTTTTCTTCTGCGTTTCCAGCAGGATGCACAAACTCTCTGAGGACCTAGGCTGACCTCATAAAACTGTTTTCAGTTTTGTGTTTGAACCAAAATTCTGGCTTCCAGCACCGGAGGAATTTGGCAATATTCCCTGTTGTTTTTTTTTTCTAATAAAGAGAGTAAGAATGATGTTTCCATATTGTTAGCAGAAAGCTGAAAACACCTGAGGAGCTGGGGAAGAGCTGAAGAATGACTTCACTATTCTCATCCTTCACACAACAGTCAGTTTTCTGTACACGATGTATATCAGATGGAGAAGGACATGGGACAGGACTGAAGTTTAGTGCAGATGAAAAAATCTGTGAAGGAAATTAAGTACTCTGGAGTCATTGAAACCATTGGAGTCAAGGGATGACAGAGGATATGTTTGCCCTGGATTCCTCTACAATTTCATGCAGTCAAAGTTTGAATTCATTGCTAGAGAGGAAGCTAGAAATTGTTACATTCAGCTCCTCATTCTGCTTTTATCCCTTCCATCAAGTCAGGAGAGAAAGATGAGGATAGCCTCAATATACAGCTGTGCAGTTGTACAACTAAAATTGCACTTGCTGTCTTTCCTTAAATGAGGTTTGCTTTTCACATGTTTAATCATGGGTCTGGTCAGGACTGAAGCAGCTGGGCTAAGTTAAGCAACCATGTTGTATTTTACATCTCTTCTTCTAAAACTTTTATCTTTGGGGTTTTTTGAAGCATGGTTTTATGTTGTACTTTGTCTATTTACTATACAATGCTTTAGATCACAGACTGCTGTGCAGTGCCGGGATGTAAGTTACGTATTTTCCTCTTCTTTGCACTACTCCCAAATATTTTGCCGCAGTTAAGCTTTTTGACAATACCCAGTCACACCATGTTAATGTGGAAAATTTAACTTGGGCTATAAGTTTCTACCACCCACAGACATTGTACCACCCACAGACGTGTTGCTATAACCTTGTCTTGTTCCCTGTATTTTCCTTCCCCGTTTCTCTCATTACACACTGAGACCCCTCCATGAAAGTGGCTCTCCACTAGCCCCGCTGCTTTGCAGTTCTGCCCCCTTGTTTGTCTCCACTGGTGGGTCTGCAGGAAACCATTGTGCCCCTGCCCAGACATCTGTCATGGGAAGCAAGTTACACAGGGCATGAGTGGGACCAAAATCACATTCATCTGAGTCCCACTCTAAAATTTATCTGTGACCTTCTATATATGTTAATTTCAACCTGACAACTGGGAAGCACACCTGGGGTCTACTACATCAAGATGTTGTCAAGAGCATATTTTAAGACAGTCTGCAATAAAATTAATGTTGAATCGAAGCATTTAACAGTTGCACTGCCATTGCAATTCAAATAACAAATGGTATAGCAGGTAACACATTATAGTAGGCAACTTGCACACAGCTTGAAATGCTTCCATATGAAAAATACTCAGATGAAGGAGGTGCAAAAGGGAGGAAATTCTGAAAAAAAAGTGCAAAAAGTGGAGTTAATGATGTGTAGAAAACTTGAGAGCAAAAATTATATGCCAATATTACAGCTGGTGAAACAATGACCGAGTCAAACTGTGGTAATTGTTCACAACAATATGAGAGTGAAAACAAGCAAGGGAGAAAGATAGAGGGAGAAGTTATTTAGCCTGTCAGTCAACAGTGATTTGGGGTTGTGGTGCCACAAAAAAAAGAACTGCCAGAGCCCCTGCAGCGTGTACACACTCAGTCACGCAGAAATCCCTTCTCTGGGTCAACCGCTCGGAGGAGAGAGCTCCTGTTGTGCAGGGGCAGCTGTTGCGCCAACACAAGGGAGATGCAGGAGCCACAGCCACCAAGGCTCTGAACTGTGTTTTCGCCTCCCAGATGAGATTGGGAAAGTGCAACCCATTGTTCCTGGGTCTTTAGACGTTGCTTTACTCGGTTGCCTCATTTCCATAATGCTCCCTGGCCTCCCAGTAGCCCAAATTGGTTTGATGAATACAGTTTTGTGTGGTTTAGGATTCATTATTCTCCACATCACACCCTCTCAATTTTGTACTAGGTAATCTCAGTCCCTCTGCAGAAAGATCCTGCTGGAGCCTTAATTAAAAACTACAGGAAAAAAATATAAAGCATTTTCCTCTTCTCCTCTGTGTGCCACACACAAAATGCTGTCTGCTTTTCTGTTTCAGCTGAAAACACACAGGAGGGAAGATGATGTCACAGCCTGTAGCTCTATGCTGGGCGATTTCATGACTTGGAAGAATGGGGAAGTAGACTTCCTTGCATCTAGAGAACCTGAAAAAAAAAAAAAATCAGGTGGAGAGAGTAAAGAGAGTTGAAAAGTTTTTGTGTTCTCCACCCTCCCATCCCCAAGCATGTCTCTGCATTATCATTGCAGCTGAAATGCTTGAGGAAAAAGGGTTACTATTCTTCTCTTCAGAAGCTCCTTGGTGCATTTGCTAAGTGGTTACATAGATGTTTTTCAAAGACTTAATTCAGCCTTCAGCTTGCAGGCTCTTGGTAGTCCATGGATGGGTGAGGAACTACAGAGGGGAGCCACAAAAAATGTATAGTGTCTTCTGGGAGCTTTTGATTCATGTTGAAGCTGAGGTACTGCACACCTGTATGAGGTAGCTTTGTCTGTGGATGTCCCAGCAAAGTTGTGGAATCCTAGAAGTGGTAGAGCTAGAGGATATCACTAAATATTTGGTGATATTCACTGTCTTCTTACCAGCGCAGGCCGGCTTGCAACAACAGACCTTCCCATTGTTCTATTTACTCCAAATATGGGAATTCCTCTTCACTTGGGGATTCTTCATAGATTGTGCCTTTAAGATTTTTTTGTCTATCACTAAACTTCTGTATTTTTTTTTTCTTCCTTACCATCTTATCCGCAGAGTGACTGATGGAAGAGAGGACAGATCTCTCATGCAGACTATAAAGATGTAGTGAAGCAAAGCAGGGAGAAGATTAGGAGGGCCAA
>JANHFX010012710.1:0-15252 GCA_027560015.1 Chloroceryle amazona | reverse complement strand
ATATATTCTCTTAATATTTTGTTGCAGAACCACCAGCTCTAAACAAAACAAAACAAAACTTTAAAAAGGGGAGAGCTGCAGGAGAAAAGCTGGAAAGCTCTGTGTGGATTAAGATATATAATGTAAGCCATTTTTTATTGATAAGCCAAGGAATACAGATGTTAGAGTGTAAAGAATCAAAAAGCGTTTTGCAGTTTTTGCATTTTGCAATGGGTCATAAAAATGACAAGTTTGTTTCATAGTCTGAGTAGTTTAGATGGCTATGTGAAAGTTTCTGTAACTTTCCCTTTCTTTGTCTCCTACAGTTATCAAATGAATGGTAATTAATTAATTGAAGAGTGCTTTGAGTTCCTTACATGAAAAGTATTATGTACAAGAATTAAGAACAGTTTAATTCAGGGTAAGTCAACCTGAGCACATCTGTCTACAAAGAGAGTACCTCAAAGAAACAAGACTTTTGCCCAACTGATTTATTTGGTATTATCTCCACCTTGCTGCCAAGTTTCCTGATTTCAGCCTGTTCTGTACAGAGATGTTGTCAGTCCACCCATTTACCACTTGGCATGTTTTTTTGTCTTTCTCTGTAGAGTACATGATCAGAAACTTGGTATGACCTTTCCCTGAACATCCTCAGAGCACCCAAATAAAGATATCTAACAATTTATTAGTAAAAGATGAGGAAGGAGTAAAAAGGCTTCTCTTCTCATTAACATAATAAATGAAACCAATTACACTTCAGTTGGCCTGTACAGGGGGAAACAACGAAATCCGATACATTTCATGCCATCCTCCTAGAATAAATCTTCAGCTCTTAATAGACAGCAGTATTTCACACGAGTCTTACCAAGCAGAAGGAGCTTTTGGGTCTCGTTACTACATTTCAATAGACCGCCTTAGGCTAACTGAACAATCCTACACGCATTAATTGCTTCTGGAAAAGTAAGAGCAAGCAGGGTATATTGCACCTGTATTCTTAATGTCTTCACCGTTAGAAATGCTTTCTCCCTCATGTCCTGTGTCGCCAGGGGAGATGCCTGTCATCCTGGGGAGATGTTTCGAGGAAGCTTTACGGTAGCTGAGATTAAAGTTGAGTTTAAGAACAGTTTACGGTTAAGGACAGAGCGAGGTGCGCAGCCCCAGCGCTGCAGCAGCCTCTCCCGGCCCACTCCACCGTGCCGACGGCTCCCAGAGCGCCGCAGCGCACCCGCTCCCGGGACGCGCCGTGGAAGAGAGCCGTGCCCCACTGCCGCTGCACGCGGACGTACCGGCCACGCCGGTTTCGGGGCTCACCTCGACAAGTACGGGAGAGCGATGACGTGAGACACGCCTCTCCCCCACCGGCCGGGTTCCTGACAGGGGCCGTGCCATCGCACGGAGCTGCGACATGAGCTTAGCGCTTTCTGGACCCACGAGCTCAGCGTGCTACGCTCTGCGCACCCGAGGGCGCGCATTTTGCCGTGGAGGACACGAAATGCAGAGGGGCTGAGCGCGCTCCTTCCTTCCCGCGCCGTCACCTGTCTGACAGCCTAGCAACAAGCCGTTCCCTTCTCTGATTGGCTGGCGGGCTCCTTGGGAGCCGCGCAGCCCAGCGCCCCCAGGAGACAGGAGGGTAGGGAAGGTAAGCGCGCCCCGCCGTCCGATTGGCTGAGTCGGCTTCTCGCGCCCTGATTGGCTGCAACAGGCGCGATCTCGGACGGCGCGGCGGGGTCGATGGCGCCACCGGGAGGCCGCTGAGGGGAGTGGGTGCCGCGGGCCGGGGCGAGGGACCGGGAACCGAAGGAGCGTCCTCGCACCCGCATCCGCGGGGATTTGGTTTGGTTGGTTGTGCGATAGCTGAGAGCTGGAGGTCCAGGTAGATTGCTGTGAGCCGGCCTTGGAGAGCCCGGTGCCCTATGGAGGGACCTACTGCAGGAGTAAATGCATTTGCTCCTGTCTCAAGCGGCCTTTCCCCGCACTCCCTTTGCGATCTTCTTAGTTTTCACACTTAGTGAACACTTCCGGTTTACTTTGTTGGTTATGCCTTCAGGGTATGTCCTACTCGAGGGATAAGTTATTCCCAGTGGCTATAACCAAATATTATCTTTAGTTTTTATGTTGTATGACTTAATCATGGTTCTATTAATGTTGCGTAAAAATACACTGTCACAAACTGGAGGGAAAGAATGGAGATCTTTTGATAGATACTAAGCAAGTGTGAAGGGCTATGAGGATGTGACAGCAGCAACTTTTTCTGGAAAGGATTTTTTTTTCCATTTTTCAAAATTTTAATTGAAAAAAGAATGAAGTCTTCTTCCACTGTAAAAAAGGAGAGCTTTATCAAATTAGAACTAAGTTAAAGAAATCTACATTGTGCTTAGGGCACGAGACATATATAATTAGTACAAATACAATTAATTTTTGTATCACCTGACACACAAGCTCTACTGAAAGGCTTCACCTGAACAAAAGAATTACAGAGAACTACTGCTCAAGCTGACTATTTTTGTAGTTAATGTCATCTTCTATTTTTAACAGGAACCTTTACGTAACAAAATGAGACACAATCTGGTGTGTCAGACACCCCTCACTGTTGCTGTTCACGTGAAGTCGAGCGCATCCAGATCACATCAGCAAAAACACCTCATTAGACTAAAGCGGCCTACTTCTAAACACCATGAAGAAAATAGTGAAAAAAAGGTTTCTAGTCATAAATATGAATGTCCAAAGGGACCATGTCTAGTTATTCAGCGTCAGGAAATGACAGCTTTCTTTAAATTATTTGGTAGGTTAATAATGACAGATACCAATGCATTGATTGAACAGTAGCAAACTGTTTCCTAAACTCACTAATTTTTTGAGTGCTTCTTCTACAGATGCTAATTGCCACATCTTTGTTTACACATATATTGTTACATTTTAGTGCATAAATATGTAATGCTTAAGTTAAAAATTAAAGAAGGGCTACAAACTGCCAAAAATTTATTCTAAAATGACAAAATCAAACCAGCAGTGAGTCAGTCTGTGGTAATCTTGTTACAGTACATGTTCACAGATGGCGATGCACTGGCCACAAGTGCACAAGTGACCACTATAAGCAAGTATTGCCTTACAAAGGCTGTCAGGTAATCAAGCAGCAGAGATCTCACCAGTCTATGGTTCATCAGAAATAACTGGTATGCTATTAGCTGGAACCATTTAACACAGGAAGATGTTACATAAATAGAAAAAATACTGGCGATTTTTCACCTTCACTTGCTGTTACTGAGAATAAATTAAATGCAGTTGCTAGATTTTCCACCTTGCCTTTCTGGTAGCTTATTTTCTTTGGTTGCTTAATTTTTTTCATACTTAATCTCTCTTCTCCGCTCAGTTTCTCCTTTCTGTACTACTGGGTCTAACTTCTTTCTTATAAAAGGAACATCTGCAATTTATTTACAAATACTTTCTAACAGAAGTGTTAGAAAGGTGTGTTTGAAATGCTACAACTTTTGTTGCAGATGATGATCTAATCCAAGACTTCCTTTGGATGGACTGTTGCTGTAAAATTGCAGACAAGGTAAGTGTAGTTCCTTCTTAGTTAACAGAACATATACTGAGCAAAAAATCTGCTCTTAGTCATTTGATACCGTAATGCAAATACAGACCATATTTTTTTCTAATATGTTTATAGGGAAGCTTCAGGAAACTCAGTTTGTTTTCCTCTGATAAAAATAATCAAAATAATCTTGGTGCAAGATAAATGTGTGAAGCATTTTAAGAAATGATATACTGAAATAACATATTGATACTTCATTTTACATTTTAAAACAGTATCTCTTGGCGATGACTTTCGTTTATTTCAAGAGGGCTAACTTCACAATAAATGAGCATACCAGAATCAATTTCTTTGTCGCTCTGTAAGTACTTTTAAATTATCTGCTGTTATTAGCATAAACTTTGCATTATTTGGTTCCTTTCTTTATGCCACTGATAATGATGATCTGTGTTGAGACTTCTTTAACGAGTGTGCAGTTACTTAGGTTTTATACGAAGTATAGAAATGGAATCTACATACTCTTATGTAAATTGTACAAATCCAATATTCTTCCCAAGGACCACCTGTGTGCAAAGAGCTTGAGCAGCAGTGAGAAGT
This sequence comes from Chloroceryle amazona, assembly GCA_027560015.1. Taxonomy (NCBI): domain Eukaryota; kingdom Metazoa; phylum Chordata; class Aves; order Coraciiformes; family Cerylidae; genus Chloroceryle; species Chloroceryle amazona. The sequence goes on along the minus strand of JANHFX010012710.1, from coordinate 11,141 downwards.
TGTTTGAGTTGGTACATAGTGTGGGATTCTGCCTACCAAAATAGAGCTGTGAACTTTGTAAAGCATTACAATAAATTTATTCAGGACAATACATGGCAACATGTACCTGGCTCACACTTTCTGTTACAAGACCCTCTTTTATATCTTTTCAAGCCTTTGAGTCATTCGTACTAAAGTGTTTCATCATGATACACACCTAGGGAGTAACTTTTTATTAAAGTTTCTGTCAACGTGATTTAAGTCAACTGCAAAAGTTTCTGAGAACTTTCTAAAACAGTTTTAAAATTTCTGTACTTGGCAACAGAGATGCAGTCAGTAATCTGTCTTTACCAAGCCTATATAATCTCTCCATATTTTGGTAGACCTACAGAGTGATTCAGCATTTTCTGTCACAGTGTTGCGGCGCTCAGCCCATCTTTTTCTGTAATAGCACTTCTTGGGTGCTCTGATTTGGACACTAGCATGGGGAGAAAGATGGCCCTTTCTTCTCCTGTAAGTGGTATTCTCGGTAGCATCCAAGAGCGTGGAGGAGGAAGCAGTCTTGACTCCAGGGAAGGGAGAAAATCCAGGACAGAAGAAAGGGACAGAGGGTCTGGTGAGACTGGGACTAGGGGGAATATTTGGGTTAGGAGCAAGTGAGAAAATTGTGGAGGAGATTAAAAGTCATACTTTTTAGGGGCATGATTTACAGTTTAGTATCAGTTGGATCCAGAGAAAGTAAATATTTTCACGTTATCAGAAAAGATGACGCAGAACCAAAAGTATCACACAGTGAAGTAAGGCAGAAATATGGACATGAAGAAAATTTAAGGTTTTCATTTATATGTGAAGGTAGACCTGCATGTGTAGTTTGCTGCTAATTTGATATGAGCAATCTAATTTTCCAAGAACAGTTAAAATCCATGAAGTAGAAAATGTGGAGTTTAAGACTTCATTACATAGCTTTTAAGCTTTACTTAGAGAATCAGTCAGAAATGGTTCATTTTAGTGCAAAGATATCTTGAAAGTTTGTATAAAGCTCTCAAAATATGTCAGTTTTTGTATATCTACACATTTAGGATGCTCTAGAGTAAAGCAATTTTTATAATAGCATGAGTTTTTATTTACCCAAAGGACACAAAGGGAACTTTCTGATTAAGAAAATACTGTACTTCAGAAAGAAGGCTGTATTTTGTTAGCAGTTTTTCTCACAATACTAGGAAAAAGGACTAGTTCAATATTAAGTCTATTAATGTTTGGAAATCATACTAATATAGTGATTTAAGATCGAACAACTTTTACAGACACAAACATATATATATATTTGAAGGTATCTGGCAAATACAGTTGAAGAAGACGATGAAGAATCAAAGTATGAGATTTTCCCATGGGCTTTGGGAAAAGCCTGGAGAAAGCTCTTCCCTGATTTCTTAAAGTTAAGAGATCAACTCTGGAGTAGGATTGACTACAGGGCTATTGTAAGCAGACGCTGCTGTGAAGAGGTAGGGAGGGGTTCAACATTGCACATGCTGATAATTCGACAATTAATACCAGCTAACAAACTACCTCTATGCAAATGATTTCTTCCTTAGAGTGTGTAGACAAGCCCTGGGAAAGAAAAGATGCAGCTAAAATGTAATGGTCTGTTTATCCTTCATGATTTTTTTTTTCTTCTACATTGAAAATGTTCTTTGAAACTATACTTTTAAGGTAAACTAGATTATTTTACGTTGCACTACTGTTAAAAGTGAAGTTTTTATGGACTAGTATATTTCTGCTTTGCGCAAATATTTTTATTTAAAATTTACCATTGGTTGTTTCACTTCATTCACTTTAGAAATAATTTTGTGTGTGTTTGCTTTCCAAATCACATTTTACTTGAAGACTTTACTTGTGTACAATCCTAGCATCTCAGGTGAAATTATAATCCCTTCAAAATTAATAGTATCACTTCAATTGAGTTTTTAAAAAGTTGTAAGGATGCCCTTCTAACATTCTCTACTATCAATGCAGTGTTACAATCTACACTGCTCAAATATATTGGGGGGGGGGAGACATTCAACCTAAAAAGTGAGGAATGTATCTGTTCGGAAAAGCTTTGGTATGTTCTAGGAACATATTTTTTACAGCAGCTGATTGAAAAGAAAATCTCACTTACTCTAGAATCCCATCTCTAGGGATGGGATTGGGTTCTTCGGGGAAAAGTACAAGGAACAAGGCAACTATACAATGCTTTTCTCAGCATACCCTCCCAGCTTCCAACAGTCATTAGTTGAGTGATGTTGTGAAACAGAAGATCTATCTAGATATCCCCTTCAGTATTAATTCTCTGCCATACATGAATTGGACCACCTTGTTGTCAGTTGTATGTTCCACTGTTATTGTTACGTTTCTGGATGCAATGGCTGTTCTGACAGGTGATGGCTATTGCTCCAACACATTATGTATGGCAGCGAGAACGTTCTATGCACCACAGTGGAGCTGTGAGAAACTACAATGATGAAGTACAACTGCCCCGAGGACCTAATGCTGCTCCACCAGACTGCCTGCTTTGTGGTAAGAAAGGAAGACCTGTACAACTAGGATTATCATCATCTTCCTCCTCATCTACTGGCACTTTGGAGATGATGGAATTACATTCATCCCGGAATTTGAAGGACACCCTTCCAACTGAAAAAGTGCTTGTTGACTCTCTTTATTATGCCCAAGGTATGGTTTAATACTGCAAATATTTTTCAGTTAGTTTAGGAAACTGAGACCCTGTTTTCCCTTCAGACTCTTGTAGAGACCACTGTGGTGTTCTTGATATGACAAGACAGAATCTCTTGGTGTAAGCAGACATTTGTATCTATTTTGTCTGAGAATGTTTTATATACAGTAAAGTTCACAAATAACCAGGGAACTTTCAGGAGGGGAACTAAAGGCATACAATGCCAACAACCGGTCTTTTTCTTTAAATAAGCAGAGCTTTATCAAGGGAACAAATTCAGTGAATTTCACTTTTATCTTACAATTGTGCTTTAAGAACATTGTTCTTAAAGAAACTGATAGCCACCAGCTGGAAGCTGGTGAAGATAGCTGTTTCACTTGCTTTTCAAAGGGCAAACTTTGATCCATTATTTCTGTACTATTTTTTTTTTTATCCTTCTTTTTGTTAGGCTGTCAGAGCCCATCCAGCAAAAGGAGACCAGTTAGTACCTGGAACCAAGACAAATCCATGGATTGGTTTACAAGCAACGAAGAATGAAATACACCTGATGAGACAGAAACAGATGCTGTGCTTTGTTGAACAGCATGTGTTGAATCACACCACCATACCTCATGATCCTGTTAAAATGGCTGCCTTTAAACAGTAGATGGTATTTCAGACTTTATAGGCAGTAGCAGTCAAAACAGTCATTACTTAAAAGGCACACAACTTACAAAATTTAGCAGCTACTTTGTAACATTTTATTTTATTCTGATACAAAACTCAAAATGAGCAGCTAACCTCTCAGCAGCATCAAGAATGCGGTAGTCGGAACTTTCTCAGCTTGGTAAGGAATGCTAATCAAAAAACAAAAAGAAGTTACTACTTCAGTATTTCAATATATAATGATTATTTTATTATGTTTTATAATTTCATAATATATTAACACGAGAAATGCTAGTAAAAAAAACCCCAAACCAACACAAATCAGTCTTTTTGAAAATAAAATACCACTAAACATTTAAGATAAAAAAACCCAAACATTTTCCCCGTGCCTCACCTGAATGAGCTTCCTGCCAATACGATGGTCTAGCAACATAAGGCGCTGAGCAGAATGTTTCAGCATCATCAGAAAGTGATTCTGTGAGAAGAAAGTTTCTTTTTAAAATTCTTTCCAACAAGTTTCAAACATACATGCAGACTAGAGCTGCCAATGTGCACGGATTATTTTCCCCTGACATATTTTTCTATTCTTTTTGCTTCTACTGAAGTGTTTTGTTGTCACCTCTTGGGACATTCAGACCTCTTTGCTTTACTATGGATTTTGCAAATCTGCAGTAGAAGTCATCCATGTTGGATTTGCCTGGAACACTGGTTAACATTTCTTCTATGGAATCCTTAAGCACATTGGGGTCCTCTAAAGCAGCTATAGCACAAGTTTAGAGGACTGAGTTTTATTAAAAAATAAAAATATGAAAACAGTAGTGGAAGAGCAGTCCTGCTTTATGTGCAGATTGCATTTCAGTTTCTATTAGGTCTATATTTTTCATAATACAAACTTTAATAACCATTATCATATCGTTTTTCAAACCTGACAAGGTACAGGCTGTCCAAAAGCTTGCCTGTTCTTCACAACAATCTCAGCTGACCTAAGAAAAAAATACTGCCTCTTGCTACAAACTTTGCCTTCATTATATCCTTGGATTATCAAATTGCAGTAATAGGATCTCTCATCAGCAATAACGTTCTTACCATTGTGTTCACTATCTTTAAGAGCTACTTGATCCTGATTGTGGATTTCTTCATATTCCTTTTGAAGGTGTTCTTCAATATTTTCTTGAGTTTCCACCATTTGGCTTAATTGGCAATTCTTGATTTTAGCAGGGAGTACCAGCCAATTTCTATGAGTTACCTCAATGATACTTTCACACAAAAAAGGGAGCTTGCAGGTCCGTATTCTGTCTAAAAGTCCAATAACCTGTGTGATACTTTTGAAGAAACGCAAAGGATAAAGTAGGATTTTGTAAACTCAAACCATACAGTGTTCGCCTCAGTTCTACTGCCTTTGTCATAGTCTTTACCTTTAAGGTTACATGAGTCCTTCAATTTTAGGGTAACGGAGCTAGCAACCTAACTACTGAATTGAAAATAGTACAGTTATTTTGAGGATGTTGTCAAGTGAAAACTTCCAGTGGCCATAATGAGAGCGGTACCATAGTAAAGGCTAAACAATATGGCCAAGTGTAATTTATGCCAAGTACTACTCCCTAAAGTAAAATTACATGGGTAAAAATATTTTTGTTAAACAATGCATTAATGCTGGATGGTTATTTTAAAAGTTTAGTATTGTAACAATGGTAGGTGATGCTTGAATAAATGCTTAAGTGCCAGAAGTAAATACTTACTTTGCTAAATACACTGCACACACACCGCCCTGTTTCAGACTTTGCCGTACAACAGGCAGGGCAGACTGAGGGTTAAGCATATCCAGAACTATCTGCAAGAGAAAAATACATATTTTTTCCAGTAAATATTAATATATATTTCCCCCATAACAACAGTGCTTGAAAAAACAATGTTTATCTATGAAACTGAATGCATACAACACTCTGTAGTCACAAACCAAAAACCTCTCAAAACCTTAGAAAAACTCCACACAATTAAAACCCAAAGTTCTTGCTACTTCTAAATGCATTTCTATTAAAACAGCAGCAAGTAGCATTCCACCAACACAGCAGTCTTGTGTTAACATTAAAGACTACATTTACTAACACCTTTGGTTATCTAGTTTGCAAACAGAAAAAAACCCAGATGCTCAATTGCATCTGTATCATGAAAAGGTCACACTACAGTCTCTATGTCTAATCTGCTGTTTGTTTCAAGATTTAGAAAACTTCTGTGTTTGGCAATTTGCCCAATTTCTGCTAGAAAACTATTGAAACTGTAAACCAATAGGATATGTAGTATCTGATCCTTCCTGTAGACTGTTACTTGTAATGTTTTAAAGTTATTTGCATACTACATATTTAATTTCTTTGCTCAAACTGTTTAACACAATTGTAGTTTGTTTAAAACATTGATGTAAGTAGTTTGCTTTACGCAGAAGTGTGGTTAACATCTAGCTCTTCGCCTCAGCACACCTCCCTTTATGAGATCTGGATATAAAAAGCAAGAGAGAAAAGCAACCAATAGCATCCCTTGCTCTAACTTAGGCCTTAGTTACATTATACATTCAAGATAGCTGATAGCAAAGTGTTTACATATATATGTTTTCAATAAGCTTGTATATTTTTCTTAAATGTAATTAAATATATGCCTTAGATAGAAAAATGCCCATTTCTCCAAAATACAAAAAAAGTATGTCTTTCCTTACAAGACAGCAGTGATGAATTGTATTTCTGTATTACAGCCATATCGCTCTTTCATTTTGGAAGTTGTAACTGAAACCTTGAAAATACCTGTAATCTGACAATAAAAAAAAAAGTTCTTTCATTGAAGAGCCGATGGCTTTTTCTCCTGTTAAACTAGATATGGGAGTCCCATTGTGAGTGTGAGCAATGGAGGGTTTAATTTATGGAGAAAGATAAAGGTGTCAAATGGGGGGATTTTTGGGACTTACTGCATCAAGTGTTAGAGATTTCATATCTGCAGCTGCTGTTGAAATGTCTTTAAGAATGAAATCCACATTATCTGGCCACTCTTCCATATGTCCTATTTCCCACGCAGCACGCCAGTGCCTATAATTCTTCTTAGCTAAGTTATGATGATCATCTCTGATTTCATAACTTATAACACGTCCTTTGGGCCCAACTGAAAATAAAAGACACTAGACTTACTACTTTTTCTCCCCTGTAATAAAGAATTTAGAGAAAAGTATGGTAGTAAATAACAAAATACATTTAATAATAATACACCTTTAAATCTCAACTTCACTTTAGAAAATAATGACATATGAAACAAGCAGAGTTTATTTTTTCATTATATTTACAAAAATATATGCAGATGAAGGGCTGGGTCAAAACCCAGACTGAAACCCATCAACCTGCAGTCTAGTAGTACAAACTGTTCCTAAGATGTCCTGACGTAACTCCTGCAACAAAAGACAACCTGAGCATCTGTGGCCCTATCAATCAAGGATTCTCCTGCTTGAGCCAAGAAGACTGTAACATTGGTCACTACTCAGAGATGCTATAAAGCTGACAGACATGTGACTGCTTCTGTGGTTATTAAGGTTTGAAACTGCTGGCTTGAATTTTTTTGACAATTCTAATTTTTCACAAAGATTTGCTGTTTTCTGTGCACAGTTCTTTCTTCACCTGTTCTTCTTAGGGTTGGGGCAGGGCTAATAAGACACCCAGACCTGCTCACTGACCACCTCATCCCTTAGACAAATTTTCAAGTGCATTTTTTGATTTACACAGGCTTGTGTTATTTTCCTGTTACTGCCCATACCTGTAATAAATTATTTTAACTATATATTTACTATCCTGAAAGTTACCTTAAGAGCCCAATACACAATGTTTTCATAAAGGAAGCACTATGAGGCAATCCAGATGCAGAGCAATGTACATGCTGCCATCTATTATCCTATCCTTGTGTTACTCTAATCTCTCAAACCTACCACACCATGAACTTCTCTTCCTCCTTGCTGCTTTTTAATCAGTGAAGGCAGCTTTCAGCAATTTCCAGCTCAGCCAGCAAGGCTGTGACTTTTTAAGCCATTTTAGGTTGGAGTCATCAGGCTCCTTCCCCTCATCTTTGTGATCCCGTTGCAAATTCATTTAGAACACCAAATAAAAGAAGGGATGGGTTTCTCAGCAGCCTCCCCCTGGATCAGACAGAGGCCAGGGCAAATATGTAAAGAGGAAGGGTTTGAGCAGTGCTGACTTTGATCATCTTAAGCAGTTGTAGAAACGCAGCACCAACTCCTTATTCATGATTATCGGTTTGGAAATATTTTAAGAATAAAGTCATTCACATTCCTTCCTCTGCTCATTCCAAAAATTTCCTACATTTTGAAACAGGTATCTGGAAAAACAGCTAGGCAAAACTCTTCATTGTTGTGAAGCTGCAGTATGTCAAGTTTGCATACATCGTATTTTCCAGTTGTCAAAGATCTTAAAATCATGACAAATGCCACATGAGTCTTAACTGTTGCACATCAGGACTTTCTGGGAAAGATTAAAGAAGGAATAATAAAAAAAAAAAACAAACCAAAACAAAAAAACACATAAAATGAGAGTAACAGAGATTCATAGAGAGGAAATTAATGAAATCAATTAAATTAAGAATTTTGGATATTAAATACTTGCATGGACTTGGACACATTTAAATTCCAGCATTTACCTGTGTAACAGCTATTTTTCTTGTTGGGTATTAAATGATGGCAAAACTAGCTACCGTTAAGAAAAAGCAAATCAAATCTATTTCTGGGTCAGCACCGAATTGTATTAAGCTGTGACTAACACTGTCTGTACTTGGTGCTGATGTACAGTAAATTTTAAAATAGCAACACAATCTCATACCTTTTTTTCCCTCTGCTCAAGACAGAACTGAACTGGCATGCAAGGACTGCTTTCTTCCCCTAGATAGGGTTAACAGTTTGGTGGTGCCAAGGATTTTGCTGACTTGGCTAAATGAAAGAAAGCGATCAGAAAGAAACTATTGAACAACTGAAAAAGGAGAGGAATAACTGGTAAGTCCAGATGTGTTTGTATGAAATGGCCACATTGGACTGAATACCCAAGGCAGAAAAGAATTTGCTGTATTTATCAAAAGCTAATTTTTGCCTTAGTCAGCATCAGGTGATCAATCTTTCTTCAGACTTGGAGTCTGCTTGTCCTGTAGAGGAATATGGGAAAAGCCAATGACTCTTACTTCCCCCCCTCTCCAAATGAATCTCTGCAAACTGAAGTGATGACTTTCATCTTTTGTTCTGTCAGCTTCTAGCTCCCACAGCAGCAATTGTTACTTTGAGGATAATCCCATACTATCTTCAAAATCCCATCATGGAACTAAAAAAAACAAACCCTGTTTTATCACAGAAAAATGATCTGAAAGGACTATGGAATAGCAATAGGAGGCAGAGAGAGGGACATGGAACAGAGGTGCAACTGCTGACCTTGAAACCTGGGCCCAACATATATCAAGACACCTGCAGCTGGGTGATCTTGGGGCATTATTTCACTAGAAAAGCATTCACTATATATTTCACTAGAAAAGCATTTTCAATCAAATTAGTATGCCAGGTGGAGATTACTGCAGCTAACTCAAAGAACTAAGAACAAACTACTCTGTTTGTCTCACTGGGGGACCCTCCAGATTCCCTTTGCTGATGCTTACATGCCCTCATCAGTTTTAAGCTCCTCATGGAGCTCAAGTGCTCTAGGTTGTACCATTCACTGAGTGTAACCATTCCTAGTTCCTTACGTAATCCCCAGTAGTGTGACCTGGCATCCCAGAGCAAGGATGGATCTACGGCACTGGTAACTTATTACTGAAAACTAAACTTCTTAGAAAAATTCATGCTTCTAAAAAGCCTTCTGGTGTTATCCCGGAGAACATGCCAGAGGACAGCAGCTACACAGCACTGCTGCATGGGAGACTAAATGAAAACAATTTGCTGCCCTCAAGTTCTAAGGTTATTTAATGGACTTGAACAAAAAGAGCAGCTGATCTGTTCAGTTTGCCTCCCTCACGTGAGTGTAAGTAGCTTTGCCTTCCACAGACACTCTCGGATGGCTGTAAGTGCAAGTACCGATACATTTTTTTCTATCCTGAACTGCTGAATGATAGAACACAACCACAAAGGCAGCCTGAACCATCTTACAAAGACAATGAAAATCAAACTCAAATGGTGCTTTGTTTATAGGCTTGGGCAAAAACAATTACACAAAACAGCTGTGGGGGTTTTGTTTCCTTTCCTTAAGGAAGTTGTTCCACCCAGAGCCCGCAAATCAAATAACTCTGAAATGCGGTCCACTAGCAGGATACCTACAGATGAGATGAAATGGATGCGTGAGATTTTGCCCTCACACAGCTGAATGCAAAGTTCTCTCCCTTTCACAGCACTGAGACCTAGATCAAACCAGGCTGGCTGTAATGCGAAAGAATGAGTCCACACAAGCATTTTCACTGGTACCCAGCAACATGATTATTCCTGTGGTCCATCAAGATGGGGAAAAGGGAACTGAGAAAAGCAAGAGATTGGAGAATGAGTCTAGTACAGTTAGGCCAAAGGCAAAACAACAACAATTAAAACTTAGGTTTCTGCAGGCCCTTCAGTAACCCTTTGTACTACAGCCCTCAAAACTCAGTCAAAATGGTTTGTAGGCCCTGCGCTGGCACAGATGTACTTTTCTTTTACGTCAATAAACTATATCTGAATATATAGACTGCATCAAAACTTTTAAGAAGTGACCACAAGCATTTTGTCAAAAGAAAGACAACGTGATAAGGCTATTGCACTACTTCTAGATTTTCTAAAACCAGATTCTCACCTGCTCTTGACAGAAACAAGCTCATAGCTCCAGACCCACTGCCAGTTTCCAAAACGGTATCTCCTGGGTGGATATCCATCATCGTTAAAATAGCACTTATATCCTGTGGGTGAGAAAAACACAGCACATTGCTCGTGTTGGAAACTAAGGGTGAGATTCGGCCAGCGACCTCCGAGTTATCAGCCAGTACCTTGGGGTAAGCGATGGTGGGCCCCCGCGGCATCAGCAGCACATACTCGTCCAGCGAGGGCCGCCTCAGCAGCAACCGCTTCCCGGCCGACGTGCACAGAAGTTGCCCGGGAAGCTGCCCGATGATGTCGCGATGGGGCAGTTTTCCAGCGGAGCAGGTCAACGCCGAACCATTCTCCAGCCGGCACAACAGCTTCAGCGTCGTGTTGTGCTTCCTGCGCAGCTCCGCCAGCACCAGCTCACCGGCGCGGAAAGGGCCGTGACGCGATCCCACCCCCTCAAGAGGCGCTCGAGGAGCGGCCCGCTCCCCTTCCTCCTCCACCTCTCTAGGGGGCTCCTGAGGAGCCGCCGCACACCGCCCCACTGCCGCCGCTTCCTCCGGCGGCAGCCGCCGCCTCACCCGTTCCAGCGGCGACAGCGACGTCTCCCACGCTCGCCTCCGAGGCTTCCTTCCGGGAGTCGCCCCGCCGCCGGAGGAGAGGGCGGAGGAGGCTGCCCGCCGAAGCCCATCCCCGGCCCTCATGGAGGGAAAGGCGAAAGATGGGGGGAAGGAGACGCTTCCCACCGCCAGTCCCGCGCGGCCCGATGACGGCAGGTGGCGTCACCGAGGCGCGCTGCGCAGGCGCGCGGGGTTGAGCACGCGGCGCAGTGCATGCGCCGGCGCTGGAGGGGCTGGGCAAGGAGCGCCATGGCGGCAGCAGAGTGTGGCGGGGAGGCGGCGGCGGCGGCCCGGGCCCTTTGCGCTTTCTCCCCCCGCGACCGGCGCTTCTTCGCCATCTCTAGTT
>JANHFX010012704.1:0-17751 GCA_027560015.1 Chloroceryle amazona | reverse complement strand
TACGAGGGGGGCCTGTTTAGAGCCCGGGTCAGGCAGAGAGCTTGAGGGGAAGCAGAGTATTCGGTGCTGAAGCCACCGTATGACTCGATATTTTAAATAAAAAGTTATTTCTCCGTAGCAAACGTTGGAATGTCTTTATTGGCACAGTTGAGCTGTTACTGTAATCACGGCTCTGTCACTCGCATCACGCTTGCTTTCTGCTGACTCAGCCCAGCGTACCTCGCCCAGGCAGTCTATTTGGGGACCGAGGAGTATTCCACCCCTGTTCTCCTTTCTTCTGCCGCTTGTTCCTGCCAGCCGAAGCCGTAAGCCTGCTATTTTCCTACTACCCGAGGTGATGGTACCATAAAAAGGAGTGGGAAAAGGGCTGTTTAAATGATGCAAAAGGGTTTGGTCTCACATGTAGCAGACCACGAGTTTCCCTGTCGAGCAAAGCCGATGATCCCTCCGCAGGGGAGTGTTCTGCACTAAGCAGTCAGTCTTCCCTGTCATCTGATGAACGGCTAAAGTGGCATAAGAGGAAAAGGCAGAGCCTGGGAAATCGGTCCTAACTGCTGCTGTGACCTCTGGGAGGGGCAGTTCCTCCAGCATAAACCCTCCCTGTATGTGATTCAGAGATGCTGTGGCAACAGCATCTCAACAGCCTTCCTGGGCAGGTGCTTCTGAAGGAGGCAATGGACTTGTCCTCAGGCCCAAGAGAATGGCCTTCAGAGTCTTGCTTGGTTGCTTCTCCTGCAAACCTTTGCTATATTCACAAAATTTCCTTGGTGTGCTCCTGTATCCCTGTGTTGAGTGAACACCCAGCTCCATTTTTCATTGCTCAATCAAAGCCGAATAAAACAAATAGAAGTTGACTTAATTTTGCATTAAAAAAATAAAATAAAAACGAAAAAACATGGATTTTTATCATACAATGAATATAGAAAGTAATCTGTTCTGCCTTGCTCACCTCTGGGTATGCAAGTTCCCCACTGTTGTTTTCCCCAGGAGTTATTGCCCATGTACACCTCTAAGCACTTGGTCTCTTAGCCCAAGTCAGCCTTGCAGTGACTGCACTTTCCTGTCCCAGGGAAAACCTCCACCCTCATACACTTAGATTCCGATCAGTATTAAGATACGAGTCAGCTGGGCAGTTGCCTCGCTTTGTTTCTGACATCGGGACCTTAATGTAGGGTGTATGGTTAGCCTACCCATCATCCCAAGCTACAGACGGTCTGTCCATGGAAGGTGGACACCACCAATACCTGCCAGCATAACAGTCATAAGCACGGAAGGGGTGTGAACAGGGAAGGGCAAAAGCTGCAGCTGTGAGATCATAGTTCTGCTTTGGAGCCGTGGTGACCTTTAGATGACAGTTGCTTAACAAATGCAACAACTGATACTTTGCATTCCTGAACCATCCAACAACACCACACAGGAATTTCATTTTGTCTTATAACAAGTTGCCAGAACTTCAAACGTACAGGTGATTTGCTTCTTTCCCACAGATTTCTTAGTAAATCTGTACTCAGAAGGTTTTGTTATGATTATTATAATTACAATATTACAAGCAGTAATGACTTGTCTCCTTGTTACCTCTGACTAGTTAAGTTCTATTTCCCAATTTAGAGATGAGGAAGCCGCATAGTAGTTATCAGTGCAGGGAGCATAATCTACGTCTTCTGACTCACAGCCCTGTGCTTTAAACAACAGACTGTACTTCCTTCTTCAACACACTCATGTTAGTATCTAAGGGGAATACTTTCAAATAAATGCTCCCTAATTTGTTTGAACTAATGCAGCATAAAGAAGTTCCAGACATATTTAAGTTTTACCAGGGTCACTGATAGACTGAACTTCAGTATAGACAGATCATTAGATGTTCTCAGTTTTCCTCTTTCCTGAGCAGCCATTATGCATATGTAGAGCAAAGCAGTTTTGCAACAGCATTTTTAAAAGTTAGATTTGCTTCCAGTATGCAGACTGGGTTTTTGCCATGCTTCATGGGTTTTGGCTACCATTTTTAGAAAGAAAACTTTTCACTGAACTCTGATGTTCTGTTTTATCCTTGCTTTCAGTTCACAAATCCTGTGTTATAGATGGATGCAAGGTTTTATTCTGCATTTACTGTATTTTATTCTGTCGATTTTGATCACACTGCTTTATCTCTAGTGTAAGAGTTGCCCTGTAGTAATGACACTATTTGGCACACAGATGCTATACTAAACAACTCAAGAATCAGCAAAAGGAAGTGATTAGGGGCCTAATTATTACAGGTCTGTCAGTAGACACTTGTGCATAGTGTTAATTACAACAAAGTTACCTTTCAGCCACAAGCCAAACCAGTGTATATCTGATTTTTGCTTGAGAAGAGGATGCAGGCAGAATGGTCTAGAATAGGAAGGACATCCTTGCATAGCTAGAAAAGAAGCTTGCAGATGAAACAAATGTGAAGTAGGAGCAGAAGTAGGGATCAGAGAAGGCTAAAGAGAAGACCGAGGTGAACTAATAAAAATTTAGCTGGGGTGGGAAAGAGGGGGAGATTATGCAAGGCCTGGGAACCGCTGACCTGGGTGGATCATTTTACTGGCTGCATTGTAGATGGAGTAGAACAGAGAAATCAGGGAATAATCCAACCAGCATCAGTGCAGTATTCTGCAGTCCCAAATCATGTATGAGTATTTGACTTAGATTTTGCCATGAAAACTCTGTAATCAACAGGTTTTGGTGCAATTTTTATGGTGTGAGGTTTGAAAAAAGTTCAGAGCTGCCTTCTGAAAGTTTGTTGAAAGTAGGAAAAGGTTTGTTCTACCTTTGTTCAGTGTTGTACCATTGATGGGACTTAGTAAATCTTTAATTCTACTCTACCTATATAAATTATGGAGTTTTAAATATTTTTTACCCTTAGGAATGGAAAACAAAGTACCTGTCATACTGTACTAGAAGCAGATGAAAAATCAAACATCTGCTTTTTGTGGTAATGGACTCAATTTTGCCCTAGACTGCACTTACTCTTGCTAGGAACATTTTCTTGAACTGCCATAGGATTTCAGAAGCCCCAACAGTAGATGGGCAGTGTTCTAATGTAATCACATCTTTAATTAAAAAAATGAAAGGATTAATGACCTTGGAACACAAATGTTTTGCAATATGTTCTTCCTCTCACTCTGCTATGTTTTTACTGCTTCTAATTTTAAAATAATAACTGAAACTTAAGTATGTGATTCTTTATTCATTCTAGAAGAGAGGATTTTTTTATTATTTTACAAGCTTGGCTAATTAAGCTATTCATTAAGACTTGAAAGTCAGAAAGTTTTTACTTAAATTACTAAATAATGCAAATATACCATTAATGGAAAGTAACAAAATAGATGAAAGATAATGGGATAACCTTGAATCTGTTATTTGTTGCAACATGGAGTATACCTAAAGCTATGGGTTTATTTGATTGACTTTAAACCATTGCTTGCTTTATTTAAAACATTGTATTTCATAATTAATAAATAACTTTGTTCAAACTTCATCAATTCAATCCAAATAACTTTTGCACCAAAGGACAGAATAGCCTTCAAAGAAGCAGGAATTAATATTTGTCTCTTGTTGGCATTTTGCAATATATATTTTATATTGGGTTTGCCTGTATATTCAATGCAAGAAAAATACCTATTTTTTTTTCATTTGTTACATTACAATTACAAGGCTTGGCTAGAAAACTCCATGCATAATTTGAAGACTACAAGACCACAAAAATCTGGGAACAAAGATATGGTGGCAGGATTGCCGACAATGCTGCCAGAGGATTCCTCCTAAAAATGCTTGCTTTGCAATGTTCAAAGGAGAAATGACAGACAAATTTGCACTGGCACAGCCTGCAACATGTCAGATGAAAAAAATGTTTAATCTTCCATTTCATCATTCTCCTGGTTGTATGTGAACATATGTGGTGCAAGCAGGCAACAAAATCCAGCATTAACATCCTGCTTTTTCACAAAAAAAGGGAAGAAGAGGACAATTTGATCAAGGGCATTTTTATAACACGTCTGCCTCTAATTTATTTAGTTTTTAATTAGAGGAGATAACTGTGGGTCAAGTTAACTTCTAATTGTGGTAGGACAGCCATAGGACATCACAGAGTCTGACTTGGACATTAAAGGGGAGAGCTGGAGACATTGGAGGAGCCAGTTTGTGTCATGAGACTGCACTTTAGTCGACACCTTTTCAAAAGTTGTATAAATTAGAGCAGATTTCAGTGTGCTATTTGTCATATATGATTCATCCTGGCATGAAGTATCTGGACATGGCTTGACTAATGCCAGTACTTAAAATGTTACTGTAAGAAATTAGCATGCAAATTATGATCTACAAGCTCAGGAGATCATCCCTAATACTTCATGAATTCTCAGGTTGATCTGCCTGACACTCCCTCTGAAGTTCCAGGTAGTTTTTACTGTCATGTACAGAGACTGACATTTTCATAAAGAGTCACTTTTAAGAGGAAAAAAAACAAACAACATTTTCTTAACTGCGAATTTCTTCTGTGAAATCAGATATCCAGCTAATTTATGTATGCAACATTTCTTCTCACTGACCGGTACAAACCTTCATGTCCCATTTCTTTCAGACTCGCCAGCTTAGCAACTTAACACTGTTTCCTTTCCTTGTAGATACAGACATGTTGACATGCACAAATAAGATATTTCAAGACACATGAGATAATATATTTCTGCTTCAAATACTTTGTTTAAATTAATGCTTCATTACTACCCATTCTCCATGTGAGCACTGACAGGCTTATTGGTGGACACTTTTGCAACCAGCTGGCACTACATACAAAGTACTTAGCTAGGAGTTTGATGATGACTGGGCATAACTGACATTAAAGTGTCCTTGGAATCACTCTAGGACAGCAAGTGGGTTTTTCAAAGTAAAAAGCAAAGACTAAAAGCCTCTTCAGCAAGAGAATATTTTGTGCTTCTGGAACTCTGGTAACATGTGGATGTACATGTGTCTGTCTACTTCCAGGCTTGTGTATCCTTTCTGTACCCCTGTGCCTACATTTGTTTCTAGCATCTGCTTCCTCTGCTTTCACAGGATTCAAAGACTGTGCATCACATTGCTTAGCTAGATGGGAGTCATCATAGCAGGTCAGTTCATTTTCCCATGGCGTGCTTCGTTCCACCTCATGACTGCCATTTTTTCCATTCAATCTTACCAGTATTACCTGCTTGGCATGGCAATTTATCAGTGACTAATGAGGAATATATTTTCAGAGATGAAGCAGCTAAAGAATTTTGTCTTTACTATGTAGATGATTTAATATGACTTTTCAGTCAACATACCTAGTGTTTACATGCTAATTATTTAAATGTTCAGTTTTATTGGCCAGAAATGTATGCAGTGATTCAACGGTAACCATCTCCATTTGTATAAAACTCATCAGAATATATGCCTGAAAAACAGCTCAGTGAAAAATGAGAAAACTCACTTGTGATGTATTATTTAAGAGCAAAGATAAAAATTAATGATGAAAAAGCTCACCAGTTTTTGTCAGAGGTGATAGTTGTCCCCAGTCATCTGCACTCTCTGGCTTTGGCAGCATCTCTGCCCTGCATCTCATCACTGACAAACAAAAGGGTTGTTCCAACTCATTTCCCCTCCTATTTTCTCATATACCCACATGGAATAATAAACCATGTTTGGGAATGGCATATTAGCCAGATTATACGCAGGGAAACAGAAGAATTAAGAATGGTGACTCTTTTGGAAATGGAAAAGGGAATGCTGTGAAGAGTGCAGGACTGTAGGCAATTATTGCAAGCTGAGGTGATGACTCAGAATACTTGTGAAAAAGCATCAAGATCAAGGTGTCCTGGTTAAGTCCAGTGCAAACTTTGTAGGGCTTTTACATATTCAATGAGGAACATAGGCACTGTGGTTTTGTTTGCCATAATACCTTCTAAATAACTATGGGTGAATGCAAGGGTCTTTGCAAAGAGTTAGGAACACTTTGTAAATGTTAATTAAGTTAGACAATACTTGAACCAATTACATATTAATAGACCTATCACAGATATAACAGACAAGTTATTTGCCTGAAGAACTCTCATGCCAGGTCCAAGAGAAGAACCAGGAACCTCTGTTTTAGTAGAATTCATTAACATATTGTGGCCATTACATGTCCCTGTCTCTCCCCTTTTGCTTCTCTTCACATTCCCAAGAATACCTGTAGCAGAAGGGATCTTCCCCCAAAAATGAAGAAATCTCTAGACTAGTCGTATTCTTTAAATATCTTTCCATGTGTGAGCTGGTGTGAAAGCAGTATGAGGTGTGGTCGAGATGTTCTTCAGCACTCGTCATGCACAGTGCTGAAAAGTCCTGTGGAAACAGAGCAATTATGGTGCAAGTTAGGGCAACTCTTACGGTAGCTGGAATTTTTCCAGGGACCAAAGTGGCCTGTGGCAACTTCAGAATGGAGATAAATACATATTTCTTGCATTTGCTTTTTGCTCTGTACTATACCTGAAAGGAACTGAGCTGTCTGACACAGTCTCAGTTTTCTAGTGTGGTCAATATTACTGTGCTGCAGAGAAAGAACACAACTGCATGAATTACTGTACAAGCAAACAAAACAATGCTGTCTGAAGCAGCATCCAACTGTGAAGAGCTAACAGATGAAGACAGATAGGAATGTACAAGGTTACTTATCTCTGCACAGTGCAGAGGTTCCTGATGTGTCCCCACTGGGACTACTTCTCAAAGCAGAAGCCTCTAGAATTGCTGCCCCAAGCCCGTTAGCTCCATATTCCAGCACAGAGGTAGCTGTCACGCCATACTGTACAACCCACAACATTGTTGGCATCAAGGAACAAAATGCACTTTTTTTTCCCTTTAAACTTAGAAATTTGCTTCTAGAAGAGAATTAAAAAACTTATAAAAGCAATCACCATGTAAATCATCTTTCCACCCTTACCCTCAGAACTGCCTAAATAGAGGATGCTGACAGAAGTTATAGAGAGCTCAGTTTTTCTAGCCACAAGCTAGAAATAATAATATTCATGCCATGCTTTTGACTTATTTCATGAGAGGAGTAGTGTATCTCTTGAAACTCCTATCATCTGCAAATGCCACACTGACAAAATTCATCTCAGTGTCCAAAGATTACACTGTATAAAGCTATTACATATTAAATTAATACTGGATTTTCTCCTTGCTGCAAGATCAGCTCTCTGTGACTATTGACACATAAAATAAAACACAGTGACCAGAACACATTTGAATTTAAGTCACTATAATGGATTTTTATCAGTGTGTTTTATCAGGGTTTATAAAAACAACTGCTTGTTAGTGGTTCTAGAAAGAAAGTCAATCTGCAATTAAACTATAAGGTGGTACATTAAAGAGGAGTAATGGTACCTAAACTTTAATTAAATCTGGAAATATTTAAAATATCAGTAACAGTTCAAAACTGAATCCATATGATGCGTTTTGACTTGATCACTCTCAGGAGTCCCACTGCTGTACAACCCTTCAGGCAAAACACCTGCTGAGATCTATATGCTTATAGAGAGAGATTACAGACACATTTTAAAGCTGATAAAGCCTGTCTGAATTCAAGCAATGATTACACAGACATTGCCCAGCTCTGGGAGATACAGTTTGCATTACCTTTTTGATGGGGTGTGCCTCTTCATAGAAGAATATTGTTTGGATTAAATATTCATTTACGTGGCCTACTGGATGAAGATATGGTTCAGGAAAACTTTTGGTAATAATTGTGTTCTTGGTTCTGTGATCTCAGCTTCATTGTCTTGTTAGACTGTACACTGCCTGAGGTCAGAAACCCTGACTGCCCACTGTCAATTATGCATGCACCCTCCGAGGCACCGAATAGAGCGTAACCTCATTAAGGTAGCAGAGGATCCTCCTCACATGTCCACCAGCACATGCAACGAGGAGGTCTGGGCTTATCTGTCCTTGAGCGCTGCTGCCAGAACAACTACAGAGCCACACCACAGCCTTCCCCTGTGACATGCTTCTTCATACATTCTGCAGCACAGGTGGGATATTCAGCTGTCTTAATGGTGCTTAGCCCTTCTGGAGGCAGAGTATGGTGTGATGTCCTCTTCTCTCGGGCCTTGTCAGTGTGATGGGGTAGTCGGGAATGTTGCAACTTCTCTAAAGGTCTTCTCAGAAAAAAGCTGATTGATTGAAGCATTTGCTTGAAGAAATAAAATGGATGATTGGGAAGCACTTTCATCATATATACTTCAGTAAAATGAGACTGGAAGAATAACACATTCTTACATTATGTTGAAGTATGTCTCAAGTTGTTTTTTTTTCCAGAAATATGTACAACTAGATGCTGGTTTCGAAAATGTCATCATGCCCTAGGATTGCTTTCATAAATATGAGGAATTGTAGCCATTGCCAAGATGTGCTTCACTCCTATTTTTGGGCATACTTTGGAAGTTCATACTAAAGCAATGCTCACTGCACTCAAGGGAAGTTGTGCTTAGGTAAGGACTGACACTCAGCCTTGTCATAACAGGCTTTTCTGGATTTCTGAATCTCAACCAAAGTCTACAGTTGAAGGTTTGAAACTATTCCTTAGACTTGCAATGGGCCACAGCAAAACCACACAGATGAATAAAAGTGAACTGTGGGTGGAAAATCAAATTCTATGTTGAAATTTTAGATGACGGTATTTGGATCCATCTCAAATTTAAATCTGAAGTTTGGATGGACTGGTTCAACGGCTCTTACTCCTCCTTTACCGTGTAGCTTTGGGACAGCAGTGGGATGTAAGTTTGACATGTAAGACAAAAGAACATATAAGAAAGAAGCATGTAAGAGAAAAGAACACTTATCATTCTTATACCCATAAAGAAACATGTACTTTTACACTTCAAAAAATGAGAGGAGGTAGGAAATTAGTTTATTTCAGCTGCAACCAACAAATCAGAGCCCACAAATACACCATTAAATTGACAGCATGAGAACCCCAGGTACAGGTCCCCAGGTCTGGCCGCCTGTACTGGAGGCCAGCATGGATGTGGTGTAGCTATGTAACCTTGGATCAGATGCTCGGTGAGAAAGAGCTGAGAAAAGCCCCTCTGGAGGCCTCCCTGCTTTGTTTGGGAGCTACATTTAAGCTCCAGCTCTCGCTCTGGGTAGGGGCCTGAGGTACATTGTGGCTGTTGCCTGTACCCAAGTCATGCTCCTCACAGAGTCAGGCACCTGGCATGACCTGGGCCCTGCCTTGTGACTGCAGATCTGCCTGGCAACCACCAAGCTGACCATGGGCACTGCCAGGGGACTGTTCTGCTCACACAGGGATGCCCCTGCTCTGGCTGCAGGCCTTGCTGCAGTGATCCGATGTGAACCAAGAACATCTGCTTGATACCAAGGTCCTGGAATGAAAGTTACATTGCCGAGACCTAAGAATGAAGAATGCTGTTTTATTAAACACAGCAAGCTGCTGGTTACTGAATGGATATTGGTTTAGCTGAGGTTGTATAGCCTTTCCATTCCCAAAGGACTGGGCTATAGGTTGGCATTTAAAGTAGTTTAAAATCAGTCAACATGTTTAACATACGCAGGTATCTAAATTGAATAAACTTAAACTCCAGTCATGGATGATGTTTGGCTAATGACTCTCACTTTTATACATTATTTCCTATGAGTGTCTGGTGTGACACATCCATTGGAGTGAATGGAAGGGAAGGTTCGGATGTGTGCTGTGCTGGGGGTAGAGCGTCGTGTCAGTCCTCACTTCTAGCTCTGATACATCACTCAATGCACCAGGTGTATGTTCTGGAAAATCCATAGCACAGGATATATTTGTATGCAGAAATACCCATATGCAGAAATTCTTCTTTCAATAGGAACTTACTTCTAAATAGGCTGTTTATTGTCTTTAAATGCTGGCAGTGAATACAAGAATGTTTCTGCTATGAGTCATAAAATATTAAAAAAAAAAGGGGAATTCATAATTGAAGCATCACAGACACTACAGCTACTGGGTTAAAAGCATATTAAAAACAGTCCACTTCTGCTGCCACAAATTTGCATCTTACTTGGGATTTTATAGATGTTGCATTATAGTGTTGCCTGTACTATGAGATATTTTTGTCGATTTGCCTATAGTGAAACAGTCCCCCCAGACCCGTAATGTGAATAAGTGAGTTCTCTCACCAGAAAGACAGAGGCTCAAGAGGGGAACAAAACACTCATTCATAATGTGACTACAACAAATTTTGTCTGTTCAGAGTGCTTGTGTATCAAATCTGTATGCTCACTTCTCTAACCAGTTCCATTCTAGAATGTAGAAATGGTGAAGTATCTAAATTTTTTATTAAAGTACCACTAAAATGGCACCTAAATGTTGTTTTATGGAAGTACTAACTGCAATGTTATGGATTAGGGTAAATTAATTCCTTATATATATATTTCAAAAGGCATCTGCAAACATCGAATAAATCAATGGCTATAGAATTAGTTGGGGAGAAAACCGAGTATCTACACGAATTCAATAAATATAAATGTTTATATAACAATTTATATATTTATGATTTGCCCACTGTTTTACTTGATTTACAGTGCTATTATTTTCAGAGCTGTATTTAGGGCTATTATCTTATTTCAGTTTTCATTCTAAAATGGTGTAATTCAGCTTGGAAGATCTGGACGGGCCATCACTTTAACCATAGGAAAACAGGGAGAATTGGTGCAGCCTCCGTATTCTTAGATGCAACCTTCACGTTCCTCTGTATCAGCTGGTGCAGAGGTATCAAAACCCATGAGTCATCTCTCACAGGAGACACAAAGCGCCGGTTGCAATGACTCCACCGCGTTGTGCAAGAGATATGCAGGATTCGTGGCCACTGCTTCAGTCCCTGACAATGCAGATTCACATCTCTTCCCAGGCGAGACACAGGAGGTCAAGGCTTGGGAAAAAAAGAATGCTTGACCTTCTTTTTCCAAAATGCTGCTGGTAATCTTCCACATAGTAGGCCAGAAAGTGAGTTCTGAACTGCAAAGTGGTGTAGTAAAAACACATCCTTGTATGGCAGAGACCCCTGAGTGGGTATTTGGTCAAAGCTGCTGATGGCTGCAGTAAGTAGAGTGTGCTCTAAACTGCAGCACCAGAGCAGATATAAGAGATCCTATTCTAGACAGGGACAGTATTTTTTTCTTGATAGGGTAAAAAATAAAATCATCCATGTGTTTATTTTTCTGGTTTCTGGAACACAAATGAATACTGAGGATTTTTAATATATACACACTCACAGAAATTCCCCCAAAATACCGACAGGTATTTGCATCCATAGCAAACCAGTAGGTTTTGATGTGAGAAGGCTGGACAGCCAAGCAAAAAACATATGATCTGTAACGACTGCTAATTTGGCTTCTTCTGCTGCACAGCTTTACCAGTAATAGATAACAGGTAAAGTTTCACCTACATGAGGGGATTACTTATGAAGATCTCCCTGTAAAGTTTACCACGAGAGGGAGCTCTCAAGCAGCCATACAAGGGTGATTTGGTTTGATTTTGATTTTTGTTTTGGGGTTTTTTCCAAATTACAGAGGAAAAAAAGTATGTCAAAATTAGGCAACAGCAATAATTCAGTCGGCTTAAACTAATTCCAAAAATGTAAATGCATACAATTCTTTATGAAAAAAAAAACCCACACTGTAAACTACATGTATATAAGGAAAACTTTCTCCCTTTTTGAAGAACCCTGCAGCTGCGTCTTTTGTGAGAAAGCCTTTCTCGATCTATACTAGTAATGTAGGAGTTACTCAAGTCATAAATGACTGCTGTTTCTGGTCCTATTGATAGCAAGGTTTGCGTTACAGAAAAAAAGAAGTAAGCCAAACAAATCAGATCACCAAACTGGAAACTAGCAACTCAGTTCACACATTTTCCCCCCTTCCCTTCTAACTCCCATGCAGTGGGTTTCCTGTGTCCAAGTGTGGGCAGAGTCTGCCACTGTGCTAGTATTGCTGGGATGAGTATCAACACAATGCCTGGGGTGGGAAGTAATTTCTATCAAATGAGATGTACACTGTGCCACGGGGTTTTTCATTCTTCAGCGCATTCACTGCAAGCTTCCTGCAGATAATGAAAATGCTGCGACTTGTTTTGCAAGAACAGAGATTTTGCCGATCCAAGGCCAAAATACAGCCAGCTACATATCCCTTGACACTGCTGTACAGTACACTGTGTGCTCACTAGTTTTTAATCTTCAGGTCAGATGAATCAAGTGTTTAGGATGATTTTCTAGTTCTTTTGAACTGCTGTTACAAACAGTAGCATGACAATACAAAGTTAATTACATCTATATTGTAGTAGTTCTCATAGGTATTTTAACAAGAAGTTTCATCAATTTCTTAAATTTAACAATTTAGAAAATTTTGTATCAATGGATTATTATGAGCTACTACATGACAAATTTTTTTCATGCATGATACAGAATCATTATACAGCAACACTATACAAAGCTTTTTACACAGAGTAGTGGCATATCATATCCTGCCACAGAAATTTAAAGCTAGAAAAGCACAGTTGAGTGAGGTCTATCAAACTAACCTGCTGCAAAAAACAGATGACAAACCAGAGTTAAATACTGCTACCAGTGAAGACAAACCTGTCTGCCACGGCACAAAAGATATAAAAGACACTAAGTTATGTAGCAATGCTTTGAAAAATTATAGAGCACATGATAGATTAACATGAAAAAAAGAGAAGTGGCCACTTAGATGTTAATTCTGATGCTATTTTCTCAATCTGTTATTACTGGTTTCATTACTGGTAGTTTTTCATTTGTTCTTCCTTCTCTGTAACACATTCATGAGGAAAATCAGCAAACAAATCATCAAAGATTTATCAGGATGAATTATTTAATTGCAGTAGCTACATTTTAAAACATATTTGACAATAAAGAACAAATTAACACCTTGGAGTAATTCAGTAATTGGGCATCAGTCTGACTTCCTTCACACCCTATTTCTGTAATCAAATTGACTCAGTATGTACAAGAAAAATACCAGACTAATAGTTTCAACTCCTGACTACTTTGCAGACAAGATCTATATTAAATGTGTAATTTCAAGAACACCCATGTCATGAACCAAATTGTAGCAGAGTTCATCAAGTACATTTTTAAAACACAGCTAATTTCATCTTCAAGGCCTTGTGAGAAAAATGGGCAATATTTCAACTAGCTTGGTACACGTATTGCAACATCATCAGTAGAACTTTCCTTTGTGAATTAACTGATTTATATTCAGAAGATATTTATTACTTCATTATTGTGATGCTATTAATCTCAGAGGGAGGAATTCAAATGATTCTTAAAAGTTATCCACAGTGATAAATGCAGATTGAAAAGATACACATCATCCTTTTGCAATTAATGAAAAAAAAGTTATAAAATTAAAAACTATGCAACATGGATAGCAAAAAATGTCACATTTCTGTTTAAAATAGTACAATATGACAGCATTTTACCTCCTGACAGTATTAAGAAAACAACAATGTACTGATCTCCTTTAGACAAATAAAAGCCTCTGGTTCTTCCAGAATACATGAAAAGGAGGTGGTGTATGATTGAAGGGTACCACATCCAAGACACAATCTGAACATTTGCTTCCAGCCAGACAGGGTGGAACACGATGTAGAAGTGCCGTCCTGGCTGCTGAGGAATCCAACAATAATGTAAGCACAACTTTCTCATAGATTTCTTCAGTGTCAGCTTTGGCTATGTCAAGGGTCATTTATAGGCATTTTCTGAGTGACTCATGTCTAAATGCACTCTATTTTTTATTATTATGGTCTGTGCTTGCTATTTGTGATAAAAAGACATTTTCATCAGAGGGTTTTTACGGGATTTTTATCGTTCTTTCAGTGATGGGATTCCACCTTCTGCATTGGAAGGATTTTCCAGAAGATGAAGTCAGTCCTTGGAAGTTGCTTTTTATGCTGAGATGATTGACAGGCCCACTAGAGAAGATCAGTAATTGCATTGCAAAAGTTCTCAGCCTGTTGAAGCTACTGCAAGGAACGAGGGTAGAAACAGAGCCTCAAAACACAGTACGTGCTTTCTTATCAGCTAGAGGAATGAGAAGCATGGTGTCCTCCCTGCTCCTCTGTGCCATTCTTGCCTTTTTCAGAACAGGATGTTACATGCGGCACGCTCTTACGGGACGGGGGTGTAGAAACTGGTTTGGTGTGCAATTCAGGTTGGAAATGCGCCTTGCTGGATTAGTGTCATTTACCTTGGCTCCCACCGTAATCATTCTGGTTGCTAGCAAGTCATACTCAGAAGGCTGAAATTTGGATTCTGCATTCAATCACAGGATGTAATTGCTCTACAAAATATTATGCATTGCACAAATACATGAGAGTAGTGGATTTAGGCTCACATGCTTGCATATCAAATAGAAGATTGCATTCCAAAGGAAACAATCTCCTTAACTGAGAATAAGAGGCTTTGAAGATCTTTGGCTTGAGTGAAAATGACGCCTTCTTGGAGCCTAGCCCACATCCCTAGGTATAAAGTCCGCCAGGACTTTGTGAGATCTAAAACCAAAACCATGTCCTTTGTCCAAGCTGGGGGACTGCTCTAGACTCAACCTCAGAGTCCTGCTCTCACCCTGATGAAAACCAGAAATGAGTATCCAGAAGCTTTGTTTGCCAAATAAAAATGCTATTTGTTTGCAAAGGAAGAAAAGAACCAACAGTTATATATCCCACAAAAAAAGGTAATTCTTCTCAGTGCTAGGATTGCAAAGGGAATTGCCTTGATCTTATCAGAACGTCTCTGTGAGAAAAGGACTACCAATTTTCTAGCATTTTATCACTGTCCATAAAGGCTCTAGTGATGGTAGGTAGTAATAACAGGATGAAATACTGTAGTCTAATGCTCCAATTTTACAGTGAGACAAATATTTCCTCCTATATCTAAGAAAACACTGAGTATATGAAAAAACCCCGACAAACCCCATATTCCAGCCATGGCTTTTTACCCTTAACATAGCTTCGTGATGTCATCTTTGAGTTGACAATAGTTTCAACATTTCAAGTGTGTATTTTATTATACTTTATCCTTCTCCTCAGCTTCGATACTATTCAGAGCAATTAGATTACCTCACCAGTGTATTTGCTTGGAATCAAGAGACATCCAGAAAAGCTCGTGTCATGAGCTACACCCCTCCTTTAGCTTAGAATTTTCTGTCTTAAGAGACTGACATTAACTTGGACTATAATAAAAGGTGAATGTTATTTTTTTACTTTTTTCATAAGGTTTGGTGAACTGAACCTGTTTATAGTTCTTGATACTCCAAGAGTCCAGGGTCATCCACTCGTTTTTTTTTTCTATTTATCAAATCCTATTAGATCAACAGTTACTTTTAAAACTTTTACGGCAAAAAAATTACTTTTTACACCAATGAATCAGATCTTTTTTTCCAGATCAATTCCCTGAACCAGCCATCTACAAGGTCACACAGATGCCAGTACATGGGACAGAAAAGAAGCAGTTTTCCCAACATTTGGATTATTTGTAAGAAGCAGGCAAACAGGATCACTGTAGCACCGATTTGGTTTGGTTTATACTGCTGTGAAACTGTAATTTGCAGGTGTGGTTCCTCAGTTTATACCTATCTCAATCCTGCAGCCAAATGAAGGGAGTACTTTACTTTCCTGCAGACTCATCCTTCCCCGCTGCTGGGACTAAGGAGACAAGCAAGACAGCCAGACTGTGCTGTCTTGAAACTGCTGAGCTTTCATGACACAATGGTTGTCATTGAAAGAGGTCCCACCAGCCCTCATCTTCCCCATCCTGCCTCTGGATGACTGCTCCAATCCTGGCACTTGCTTAACCCTGGAATGAGGCAATTTAGGAATCCAAATCAGAAAAAGCTATTTCTGTGGAAAAAAAAGGAAGAAAAATTAAAAAAAAAATCTCCAATTATTTTTTACTTGAAGTCAGATAAACAACAGCTCTGGTGTAGGAAATGGAAGGACTGTATGTATACCTGACAGCAGGAGAAGAAAAGGATGGCCTGTATCAACAGCAGCTTGCAATTCAGCATAGCATGAATGCTCCCAGAATCAGAGGGAACGCAGACCAGCATCACCATCCACTGCCATTGACAGGGGATGTTACACTTCCCATCTCCCAAGTCCCTTGCTGCTTCTGCCCTTAGGATCCGTGAGACAGCCCAACTCACTGACACCGAGTCTGTCATGTAGCCCATTAAATCAACCGAGTGGTCTGTGAGTGCATGACCTGGCACGGGGGACTCAAGACTGGGCTCAAGCAGAGCATGAGGAAAGTGACTTCTTTCCTAAACCTGCATGTGAAAACCACAATCATACTTCCAGGCCCGGGAGGCCGCATGAGCACACCATTACACTGTGGATGGAGGGAGTGGGAGGCCTTTCCCCTTCCTGACATCCAGGGGATTTGGACCAGTTTAAACTAACCCTGAAACAACATCTCAAGTCACAGTCCCCGCACTAGTCTTTGTTTTAAATAAAAGTCAATTCCTGTGGGTTTGCTACACTGCGGTTAACCCGCACCCTACGTACCGAGCTGGATCTCGGGGGCTGTCTCCACGGCAGAGGATCAGAGAAAGAAGCTGCAGGGCACCGCTTGACGAAGTCGGGACGGCGCTGGATAGGCAGCAGCTTCATTTGCCCGCTGTACAGCGGGGCTCTGCACTTTACCGTCCCACAGCCGCGTTCACCCTCACCGCAGCTCCTTTCGCCGCGCTAAGGGGAGGCAAGGCAACAGCCACGCTGGGGCACCCAGCTACCTAAACCCAGTCTGAGGGGTGGAGGAGAACCGCGTGGCGAGGCCAGGCAGCCCCTCAGAGGCCGCTCCTCTCCCGTCTTCCCCTCAGCGCCGTTCAGGTGGGAAGACGGGAGACAAGACACCCACCGCGCGCCCCTATCCTCTGGGGGCAGCGCGTGGAGGCGCAGCACGCATGCGCTCGCTCCTGCCACAGGGCACAACCCGCGCGGGCAAGGAAGAGGCCAGCGGGTGCGCGCGCCCGCCGCAGCACGGGGCGGGGCCACATGGGCGCGGGTACACGCTAAAGGGGAAGATGCGGCGGTGAGCCTGGGAGGGGGTGTGGTCGGCGGGGGCCACGCCCAGTCTCGCTGGCGCCGGCAGGGGCAGGCGGGACGCAACTTCTACGGGACGGAGGGAGCGTGAGCGGTTCTGGGTGGCGGGGGCCTCGCCCGGTTCGGCCGGTGTTGGAACCCACGGGGAAGAGGAGGGAGAGCGGGGCGGATACCCGTCGCCGTGAAGTTTCGACAGCTGCTCCGCTGGACAGCACTGGAAGGACCTGAGGCTGCGGCGTCAGGAGCATGAGAGGTCCGCCCCGGCCTTGCCGCTGCTGCGTCTGTGGGAGGACGGGCCGGTGCCCGCGGCGGTGAGAGGCGGCCCGGGGATCGCGTCGAGAGCGCCTGCAGGCGGGAGGAAGCGACGGCGGCGGCTGCTCCCACGGGAGCCCCTCAGCTCCCGGCTGCCCGCCCTCGGCTGAGGTGCCTGCGAGCTCTCTCCGCCCCTCCGGGCGAGCACGAGCCCTTGTTCTCAACTCTCCATTTCCCTTCCCCCGACGGGGGAAGCGGAGGGGCGGCGCGGCCGGCTCACAGAAGCCGAGGACTGAGGCAGGTGTCCCCTGCGTGTTTCAAGCCTGGTTTGAGTGATATCTGCCTGCTGGCTCTGGGTGGGTGCCCATCCGTCCTTGGTCTTAGCC
>JANHFX010012702.1:0-11042 GCA_027560015.1 Chloroceryle amazona | reverse complement strand
GGGCGTCGAGGGGGTCGGGCGGGATGGGGGGGGGGAGGGGGGGGCGGGGGCGCGGGAGGGGGGGGGGGGGGGGGGGGGGTGGGGGGGGGGGGGGGGGGGGGAGGGGGGGGGGGGGGAGAGGAGAGGAGAGGAGAGGAGAGGAGAGGATGCTGCTCTCTGTGTCTCTGGCTGTCTGGGCTGGCTATGGCTTCTGTGCACCCAGAGGTGCCTGTGAGCTCAGGACCCTGCACCGCAGGGAGCTGCAAGTACAGTTGTCTGTGAAGATGAAGAACATTAATTCCTGTGCTGGCTAGACAGGGCATGGAGCAGCTTAAGAGAAGAAGCTGTTAAGTTTTGAGAAGATAACTCTGATGCATTGGAAGAAGCACTCATTATCACAAGCCCAGCTTAGCTCTGGGCTACGCAATGAGTTGTTCCTGTTACCTCAGATGCATCAGTTCTCATGTGACGCTAAGATCTGACACATCCAAACCTCAGCCTGGGATTTTGCTGTGTTCAGGGTATGAGCAGCTACCCCAGGGCTCCCCTTCCTTCCCCTCTGCCTTACCTGTTTGTTACTTCAAGGCACCCTGACCCTCAGTGCTCTGGTTTGTCTGCAGATACTTTTATCAATGGCTTGATAAAAGCTGCTAATGAAAAATCTGTTCTAAGGTGGGGGGGGCGCAGAAGCTGTACTAGAGAAAAGATGGTCACAAGCAAATTGTTTAATTTCCTAGTTTCTTTTGCTAAGTGGAGCAATTTTCTCACATTGCAGCAAAAGCACATTCCATTTTCTTCAAGAAGCAAATCCCAAATCTCTATGCAGAGCTTCCTTAACAACAGTAAAGAGGAACTTTGTTCACAAAAGAGCACAAAATGGCACAAATCCATACATTCCAACCACATACAGTTTCAAATAATTGCAAAATACACTCTTCTCTTCCCTCATCCTTCAGTTATTTGGGGGACAAAGTAGACAGTTTAATAACTCACAATATAATAATGATACATACAAAGCCACTATACCCAAAATGAAATAGGTCCTGGACAGTTCCTGACACATCAGTGGGAGGTGAGGTCTTTTGCTGACTAGCTCAGGAAGTGGTTTCCCATAAATGCAGACTTGTTATTTAACAATAAATAAAAATATCACAGATATTTCTCAAAGTGGATGCAAAATTCCAAGATTTTTTAACACTGTAGTTTGGTGAAGAACTCTTGACTAGTGAGACTGAATTTGCCACCCAATTTTTTTAATCACTTGAGGGTTACTGGTGGCTTACACTTGTTTTATTAAGCAAGAGCCTTAGTGCTTGGCTTGGGTTATATTCTTATTTTTATTCCTAATCCAGATAGTCTCTTGGAAGTCTGGGGCAAGTGTTGTTGAACTGGTTTCTTGGATGCTGCAGGTTATGAATATCCACTTTGCTCACAAGATAGCAGCAATGAGTATTGTCAATGTTTTATAGTCAGCATGTCACTTAACACTTGATGGACTTTCACAAATTAACCTTAGGGAATAAGAGAATTGCTTCACCTGCCGTTGAAATGCAATGGCAGTGGGGACAGAGAGCAATGCTGCTCGGCAGCACACAGCTACACCATGGCCAGGCTTACAGAACAAAACTACAGTATCCAGCTGAAGCAACTAGAGAAATTTCAACAGAAAATGAAAAAAATATCCAAAAAAATCCTTAGACCATAATGTTGCAAGTATTACTGTTACCTTAGGGAACAGTCATTATTAATTTCTTCATTTTTCTGTAACAAATTCAGCTGGTCTGGTTCTTGAGTTTATGTGTTACCAGCACTGCAGTATTTCCAGAAGAGTGAGGTGAGGCTCATGACACCCGACTTTGGTTATTCCTAATGTAAAAGGAATAACCTTACGTATCCACTTAAGAGAGAAATAGCCACATCTCAGGAGGCATTCATCTCCTCAGTAGGCATATGTATTCCTCAGAGGACTATGCTGAATAAGAGGAGCTGTTTCCTGCAAGTGCCTAATTGTCCCCACTAACTCTAATAGGAATTTAGAGGGGCAGCTCACATGGAATGTCTGTGTTATGGGCAGGTAAATTTGGGCAGGTGAATCTCATCTTCTAAAAAAACTGGTCTAGCAGAAAGAGGTGGTTTTTTTGTTGAATTCCCTCCATGGATTTCCCTTTGATGCTCTGGTCCAACTCAACAAACTTGCATGTAACACCGAATGGCATTGTGCTGCTATATTTAACTACAGATTCTTTAAAGATGCTGAACATTGACCTGTGCCTAACACGTCACCAAACAAGAATAAATTAACATTAAGGAAAAGCAAATTAATTTGTCTCTAAGAACGTTTTGTTAGATGCCCTGGAGAGGTATTAAATTAAGCTTGCTGCAATGGCAAAGCAATTTCCGTTGGCACTTTCCCAACACAATGCACACAGCCATGTAGCTCCCACTGCCTGCCTTGTCTCAGGGTCCCAGGGTTTATTTGTCAGGTTTGTTTTTTGCACATACAGGAAGACTATTCAGGTCTTCTTGTTCCGTGATGGTGTGATTGGAGCTGTCATGAGAATAGTCCTTCATAACGCTGTAGTACACTGGGGCGTTGTAGGGCATGGGGTTCTCTGCACTCTTCTCTTTGCATTTGCATAACTTCCTAAAGGCAGCCCTGAACTTCTGTGACATGAGGTTGTAGATGATGGGGTTGATGGCACTGTTCAGGTAGATGCACATGCGGCAGAAGAGAAGGAACCAGATGTTCAGGTACGGAGGGTCCATGAAGGAGTTGACCACTACCAGTGTGCGATAAGGCATCCACAGGAGGGCGAAGAGGACCACCACAACAGCCAGCATTTTGGTCACCTTGCCGGTTGGGATATGCAAAAAGAGAAACAGTCAGATAATGCTAAATCTCCAGCAGAGCCTTCCTAGCTGGAGAAATGGTGCAGCCAGCTAATTCAGTCTATATATTGCTTATAGATAAGTGTTTAAAATAGGCACCCAAACCATGGGGCTGTTCCTCTCTTGAGTCCATTTTGTTCAAGAAACAATCTTGCATTAAAAAAACCTTAAATGACAGGTTTTCACTTACCAGTGAAGATTAGGGCAAGCATCCACCATCCTGGAAATGGGATGGGATAATCATGGGAATTTGTGTACCAGAAACTAAATTTGAAACTTACACATGACAATAAATCAATGGGGAAAATAACTTATGTGTGAGAATTCAGAAGTGAGCAGTAATTGCCCTCAGCTTGACCTGAGCTTGCTTAAGAAAATGGAGGTTTGTACTGAAACTCCAGTGATCCTAATAATTTCAGCAGCTATTGCTGGTGGGTGACAATCATCCTCCACCAAATACTTAGAGAATACATGTCCCCAAGGAGGAAAGTATGAGTAAATACTAATGCCACATGCATATTAAGGCGGTGGTATTTCAAACGTCAGAAAGGGTGTTGTGCAATGACTCCAGTTCTCGGTATGGAAATAAGTACTTAGATCACATTCACAGTCTCTCAGCTTTTTTTGGAGTGCTTTTTTTACTTCATCACAACCAGCTATGCCTTCCTGTAATGTTGTGAGTAGAAATCGGGGGTGGTTAGTAACAGCAACAAAACTTTCTCTACAAGGAAGGGACTATTATCAAGCTGAGGCCAAAACAGAAGTGTTTTGCTCTGTATGGCTTAACGGGAAAGTGAGGACACTTCCCAGAGCAAGATCTTACAGTGACACAGTGAGTGCTGAGGCTGTTGCTAAGACTGCAGCATATTTGCTGACACGGTTTGTTGTCTTTAGGGAAAGACATGTGAGATTGTATAAATGATGTCAGTAAAGGTAGCTTCAGAGCTTTTCACCGCCTTTTACAAGGGCTGGCTGGATACAGAAGACCGAGAGCCGTCTCACAAGCTTTTGTTTCCAAGCCACTAGTAGGTAACTGCTAAGGTGACAATCTGTTTTATAGAAATGCTCCTGAACAGATAAGCTGGGAGCACACGGTAGCTGCTTGGCTCACAGTTGACCACGATCAAAATCTCTGTGAACCAGCATGGTTGTAGCTGCTGCTTCTGCCGAGGCTGGCAGGGCAATCCAGGCTTGGCCACCCCTTGTCAAATGAAAGAGCATTCTGTCAGCAGTGGTGAGACAATATCACTGTGGTCTGCACTGCGAGACCTGGGAACAGAGAGTTGCAGGTACCAGATCAGTCCAGGAAGAAGCAGATTTTGCTTGAGCACCGTATGCCATATGAGCAGTGCAGATGGATGGGACCCATGTTTGCTGCTGTTCTAAGCATCTTTACAACAAACAGACTTGGTAGTCATGGAGCATTTAGCCAGCATGCTGCCTTCCACAGACCCCCCCCTTCTCCGCTTTGTGCAGAGAATAACCTCTGAGGTTTACTTCCTGAGATCCTGAATGAAGTTGATCTGAACAAAATTGTGCTTATAGCCAAACCCTACAGCAAAATGCAACCAGCTCCTCAGCTTAAGTGACCCTAATACCATTTCAGTCAGAATTTAATTCCCCTCTACTAAGCAGTTTATTCCTCCTAGGAGATGAGGGCAGGTCTCTGTGCTTTTTCCATCCTATGCAGACACTAAACATGTCCCTGTCCTGCCTGGAAGAGTCCTGATAAAGGGCTGTCTTGGGGGTAAGGCTGGTGGAAGTTTTTCCACCAGCTTCAGCAGTCCTAAGTAGCAGGATTGCTGCAAAATATGTCCTGGGAAAGTGAAACCCCACATTTCTGCAGGCCCCCCCAAGACACAGGCACTCCTCACTCTGCAGTGGTCTCAGTTCCTGAGATGCAAAATTACTCTCCACAGGTCTGGGGAGAATAAATCCCTGAGCTCTTATATCCTTTACTCTACACCCTGGCAGGTGTCTCTTTCCTCCAGGAGGTCTCCGTGTGTCTCCTTTAAAGCTAACACATTAATTCTGCTCACGTGCTTTCTCCTGTTAATGAAACATCTCTGGATTTCGACTGTTGTAACTCTATGCCTTGTTTTACAGTTTGGGAACCCACAATGGTGGAGAGCAGTGATCTAAACTCTGCACTTGAGTGACAACACCAGGGGAGTATATTCTAATACAGCTGAAAAGCAAGTTCATTCTGGTCCTTTCTGAGACCAAAAGAAGGGTAGTCTGGAAAAGAACCAGTGAATCATCTGCATTTTAGCCATAGCTGTCCCTGCTTTTTCGCTGGTTACAGAAATGCCGGCAGTGCCAGCAAGTGCTCGCCCAGCTCTCACCTGAGCAAGCTCCCAACACCCGCTTCCAGACCACAGAAGACCACACAGTGCTGTCATCCAAAGAGCTCTTCCTGCTGTGCATCCTACAGCCCTGCGAAAAAGCTCTTTGTCCTGGGAGGGGAAAACAGCTGGAAACAGCACCGTGAGGATTTATTGCCTCTGTCTCACTAAATGCCTTCAGTGTTCCATGAGGAGTGTCCAGACCACAAGCGGGGATGAGCAGCCCTGCCCTGAGCTTGCTCTAAGATTGAAATTTGCCTTTTAAAGCCAACTGTCATACCAGACCATGTTCTCCTGGGTGTGACTTTAGCAAAGTTGTGTCAACACAGGATGGCTCCTCTGGCTGAAACCTAACAGTCTATCCCAAACTCACTCTCATATCTCTGTCATGGGGAAAGAAATCCCCATCGTGGGCAAAAAAATCTCCATCATCATCTGCATGCACAGCTGAAACCTGTCTCTATGCTTTTCTACCATGCTGGCAAGTGACTATAGGACACTTGAGGTGCTCTGAACTTACTTCTGGTGCTCATGTGACAAATGAACATAGTCAGCACTGAGGAGTGATTGGGACATTTATCCCTAACTGGAGTAGTCCTGAATTATGTCCCCCAAAAATACAGGTGCAGCCAGAAAAGCTGGTTTTACTGTAGTCTCAGAGCATCCCTCAGGGAAACACCAGCTCAAGGACAACAATTTTTCCAACAAGTGTTTTGCAACAATCCTGTTCTGCATGGTGTGTGCACACAACAGCTGTAAAGGAGCTGCTGTACAGAGAGAAGCAAGGCAAGGGTTTGTAGGCAGAAGGGGATGTTTTACTGGAATAGCTGGTATTTATCTGAAAACCACTGTCAAGCCCATAACCAGTGTCATTGCTGGATAGCCAAGAATATCTGCTGTACAGACACCCTGGCTACATGATGAGTCCCTATGATAAACCTAAAAGGCAGCTCATCTTTCACCAGGTACCACTGTGGGCCAAGCCCAGTGTAACTCCCAGTTCAAACCCACACTGAGCATCCTTCTTGCTCCATAGGAGGTGGTCAGCTTCTTGCAGCCCTGCACAGCCCTTCCACCCATCCCCTCTCTCAGCACTCTGTCCAACCTCTGCCCCTGTTCCCAAGGCCACAGACGCTTCTCCCCAGCCAGTGTCACCCCCACCATCCTGAGCTGCAACAAGCATTATCATTTTTTAGGGATCCCGCTCCCTCTAGTGGTCCCTCCAGCAGGTGACATATGTGCTTGGAGGTGGATGGTGCTTGTATCTGTGGTAAATACAGCAAAACCTCATGCCTTGTGTTGACTGCTCTGAATGTATGTGTTTTAGAGGGACCAGCGAGGGACCAGCAGCATCTTCATGCTCTGCAGAGCAAGCATTGCAGCACTGGGGCTGTGTAGGATCACACAGTGAGAATTTTATTTCCAAACTTTGCATCTACACAGCAAAACAGCCCCAGCCATCCAGCCTCTTTAGAGTCAAGGCTGAAAAATGGGCACCTCTAGAGTAGCTGGTTTTGGACGTCTCCCAGGGAATGCTGGGCATGGGGTCTGGAAGAGCTGGTTCCCTCTAACCATGAAGAAAAGCCAGAAGAGGAGCACCAGTGTGGGTGCCTGTGCCCTGATCAGAGGGCTCATCTGATCTACACATACCCAATGCCTGACCTCCCACCCTGCTCTGCTCTCCTGGCCAACAGCTCCTCCATGAGTCAGACTGTCTTCACACCACTCATCTGTGATGGGTGCATCACTGGGATGCAGCCTGCTGTCTGCAGGGTCCCATGAAGCTGTTGTTGCCTGTGTGAATCCTATTAGGCAGCAGCACTGTTGCTGTTTTGGACCAGACTTGCAAGTATGATTTCTAACAGTGTCTTTAGAGGTTTAGTCTACAAGGAAATTACATTGTAAAGGAGTTGCATCCTTGCATTAGTTTTCCCCACTGGTGACATGTGCAGCACTTTCACAGCCTCTTCATCACCCTGTCAAATTGGAGACCGCGAGCATTTGTTATTAGAGCCATTTCCAGTGCTGCGTCTTCACTTGTGATGCTCAGGACAAGACCCTTTACCAAGAGCCCCCATGGTAACATTTTTCAAGGGTTGTCAGCACTTCTCAGAAGATTGTGAGAGGTCAATGGCGTTACCTGTCAGGATGCCCGTTCCTTTCTACCCTGGCCACAGATGACAAATGAGCAAGAAAACCTGCTCATGAGCTCCTCAGACAGCATCAGCTATTGCAAAGCAGTGTCTGGTGGTCTGAGTTGAGATCCAGGTGTGTTTCTTCTTCCCACTAGTTTCCTCTGGCTTTGAGGGCGGTGATACCGTGGCTAACGCAAAATCAGGGAGAAAACCTGTCTTCTGGTTAAGGCAACACAGGACACCGGTGTCCAGGCTGGACACTTTTAGGGCTCATGCACAGGGGCTTTTTACCACTGATTTCCTTGGAGGTGAACCTCACCTGGAGAAGACCACTCAGGTCCCTTCTGTGCCTGTCACATCTTCTGTGCTAAAGCCAGGCTGGTCAAGAGTTCCATGGACCCCCGTGCTGGGTCACAATCCTCCTGGACACTGCTCTGCCTCTTCACATGGGCATACACACCTCTGTCTCTGTCACCCGTATGTCCCACTGTGGGACCCCACTGGCCACAGGAATACTCTCCTCTGTGCTCACCTTCAAGACCCTTCTCCTGTCTAGCATCTCCACCTGCCAGCTCTGCTGGCAGTAAAGGATTCAGCTACCCTCTTTCTTACACTAAAATACCTTTGTTAATTATCTGCCCATTCCCCAGCACTCAGCTCGTGCTTCCCCTCTGCTCTGTCCCCACCACCACACCAGCGTCCTGCACACTGCAGCACCTCTCTAAAAAATATCATTCCTGTGGCCCTGGCTGCACCTGCTCAGGGAGACAAATTCCAGGCAGAATCCTGCACTGACCTCTTGAGATCTCTGAAGACCTCTTTCCTCCCTGGGTGGTTGGGTGGTTGTTTTGTCCTTCCTAACTAGATGCAGAATCATGACTCACTGCAGCTTCTGCTCTTCAATCCATTGCAACAGTAAAAACTCTCTGGCTGGAATTCAGGCAGTGCTCAGGCAGATGCTCTAACAGGACCTGGATTCGTTATGCCCCAAGCACTCCTGTTCATACTGCCTGACACTCTTGTCAAAACAGCTGTGTGGTTTTACTTGGCTTTGGTGCATGGATGACTTATTTCTGCTCTGAGCATTCAGCAAATCCCCTTAACAATGAATCAGCTGGTTGAACACCTGGATCTGGTTTTGCCCCCTCTGATTTTGTGGACAGTCATATAAATTTCCCCATCGTTATATATAAAATGTAGAAATCCCATCCCATGTCATATCTAACTGGTGAAAAATGCTTGTGGAATAAAAGGGGTTGCAGCCACCTGTGGGGTGCAGCACTGCACCCATTTGCCAGACACCAACCCATGTGTTGGCCACATGCCACTGGTGGCATGGCTGGGGTTTCTTCCTCCCTCACTCTCAACACAGCTTGTTTTGAAGAGCTGCATGTATGAAATCAGAAGGAAGTATTCAACAAACCATAGCTGGAACTAAGAAATTGCTTTACAGCATAAAAACTCAGTGCCATCTTTTTTTCCTAATGACGCTGGCTCTGAGATGTCAGGCCAGCCAGGGGAAGTCTTTGTATGCTAAGATATTTCAGCAGGTTTTGATGCTCTTGAGAAAACTCCCAGTGTAGCAGAGAAGAGAGCACAAGATGTTTCCAGGAGCTGAAGTGCCTGTCATCCAGCCCCATCAGCCACTCGTCCTAAGGATGCTGGAGCACACTGTGTGCAGCACGGCCACTCCATGGCACAGCACCACAGCAGGGGTGGCACAGCCCCTGCAGCAGCTGCTCTGCAAGGAGAGGTCCATGGATCTGCACCTTTGGGTACTGCCTTGGAGTATCAAGAGACCTTGCTGCCAAAGACCCTGCCCGGGGTTCCTGAAGCAGCTGGAGATCCTGGGAGAGCAGGAACGTACTTTTGCAGAACTCAAGATGTGTTTTAAACCTTTCTGTGCTGGAGAAGAAGTGAGAAACAGCTGAACTGGAAACACTTAGACGTTCATGAAGAAATTCACGTTCTCTGGGCTGTTTGCTTCCCCCCTGTGACTGAATTGTCTCTCAAGGGAAATGGAGGTTCCTATGCGAGTCAGGCAATAAGACACAGAGTTGGAAAAACAAGGACTTTCAGACAGGCTGAAGCCTATTTCAGGCTATCTGGAAATCAGGTCCTGCTTGCTCAAAATCACAACAGAACTGGTGATTTCAAGGACTTAAGCCAAACTCCTAAATTCAGTCCTTTCCTTTAAAATAGCCCATGTCTGCCTATGCAAAGTTTCAAATAGGAAAGGGATGGTCTCTTGCAAATGGCCAATGAGCAGGCAAGAGTGTCCCATGTCCAGATGCTGACCTATCCAAGGAGATGGGGCAAGAGACAGTAATTGTCCACATGGACAGAGAAACTTGAGGAACAAGAGCAGGAGACAGGAGGAAAAGGAGATGGGGAGCAAGCAGGCAGCTGAAAAACGGAGTCACTGAGAGGCTAACACACCACAGTGAGAGCAAGATGCCTTCTCCAGCTGCTGCCAGGGCTGGTCTCAGAGGCTGGGGGTTCACACCAGCTCTTCTCTTACTTTGCTCCTCTAAATTTGAGGTCACCTGACCAGAAGGCAAGTCCCACTGGCATAATGTGAGCCAGTACTCCCATCTTCAGGATCAATGTGTAATTAATTACTCATCAAACTTTCCTGCACTCCTTCCTCTCTCAAGCAAAGCTGGAACCCTGTCCTGCTCTGCAGAGCTCAGCTAAAGCAGAGAGAACCCATCTGTGTTGCCACACCCCGGCTGGGCTCGGGAGGGCTTCTGTGCAGCAAACCAACCCTCTTCACTCCCCACCAAAGAGAAGGGAAATATTGGGGACCCCCATCCCCTGCTAGAATGCCCCTCAAAGCACTGAGCCCCTGCCAGTGATGCCTGCAGCCCAGCATGCCCCAGCCCAGGAGGGAGCCCCTACCTGCTTGCGGGAGCTCAGGGCCCCTTTGTTGCCCCGGCGGGAGAGCTTGAGGGAGCCACCCTGGTGCGTGGAGCCCAGGCAGGAGTGCTGCGGCGTGGCAGGCAGGGGATTCATGAAGAGGATGCGGGCAATGAG
This sequence comes from Chloroceryle amazona, assembly GCA_027560015.1. Classification (NCBI taxonomy): domain Eukaryota; kingdom Metazoa; phylum Chordata; class Aves; order Coraciiformes; family Cerylidae; genus Chloroceryle; species Chloroceryle amazona. Next base: position 658 of record JANHFX010012702.1, on the reverse strand, counting down.
GCTGTAGAGGACAGTTGCCAACCCCAATGGGATGATGTAGAAGACAGCAAAATCCAAGAAGTAAATGGGCATGTAAAGGCTTCTGGAGACCCGGTAGCCACAGCTGACCTGTGCCCCATCTGAGAAGGTGACCTGGGTAGTGTCCACCAAGAAGAACCACATGAGGCAATAGAGGGAGGTGAAGAGCCACAGGAAGGAGATGATGCGCTTGGCACGGGACACGGTGCACAGGAGCTGCGCTTTGATGGCGTGGCAGATTGCGATGTAACGCTCCACTGTGAAGGCGGTGATGGACCAGGCAGAGATGTTGATGCCCAAGTACTGCAAATAGGTGATGCAGAGACATCCAGCATAGCCATACACCCAAGAAGCCACCACTTCCGAGATGTTGGGCAGCCCAGCTGCCAGCAGCACGATGAGGTCCGCCACGGCCAGGCTTACCAGGTAGCAGTTGGTGGGGGTCACCATGTGCTTGCTGCGCAGCACCACCAGCACCACCATGACATTGCCCGCAATGCCCACCCCGCAGATGAGAAGCACCAGCAGGATGGTGACCACCTGCAGCTCCAGGGGCTGCCGGGGCATCCTTCCCAGAGTCTGGTTGTCGCTGCCGCCCAGCGCGGCTCCTGGGCTGGCCGAGCCGTTCTCCATCGGCCCC